>JAOPHQ010000057.1:0-130526 GCA_030340625.1 Merluccius polli | reverse complement strand
AGAGAATAATACAAAAGCAATAATCAACCACTGCCGTTCGACCATATACTTGAAGCTATCTTGCCGCGACAGCTGATTTCCCTGTGTTTCTTCCCATCTTTCTTTCTTGATTAGAGTGATGGAGTCCCAAGGGCTGGAAGTGGATTCGCTGAAGGACGCTCTCTTCATTCTGGAGAGTGGGGAGGTGTACAGAAACCCCACCGAGGTCAAAATGAGTCAGATTGTGCTTCCCTGCCACGCCAACCACTGCGGGGAATTGAGCGTCGGACAACTGCTCAAATGGATGGATTCCACCGCCTGCCTTTCCGGTAAGCCGGTATCATTCACATGAGAACTCGCCGCTCGTCGTTTTAACGTTCACTTGGAATTCATTAGGCAGATGCATTACTTGCAAACAAGCACTTGTTCAGCGATGCGCGCTTGGTTGCGTCATTATATCGCTGACTGGTGACGGGGTGGATGTTCTCGCTTGATTCACGTGTGAGCTACTGTTGGGTTTGGACTCCAATCCAATCTCTCTCTCCCCAGCCGAGAGACATGCAGGCTGCTCCTGCATCACTGCATCTGTGGACGACATCCACTTCGAACATACGATAGGGTAAGACTATGGTGACCTCACATCCGATTGGTCGAAGGGTCTTATTAATCCATACAGTGTTCACGCTAAGGGATGTTAAAACGTATTTGTCTTGACCTAAAAGCACAGTCATCGGAGAATTACAATCAACAACTTCTCACCTAGTTTGACCGGGAGCAAGGGCTTCAGACTCTGTTGATAGTACTATCATTGTTGCACAATGTTGACACTAAAGACACGCTGTATGCTCGTGTCTCTTCTCCAGGGTGGGACAGGTAGTCAACATCATAGCAAAGGTCAACAGAGCCTTCACATCCAGCATGGAGGTGGGTGCGTTTTTTGTATTAATTGTAGTTTGTACTGTAACAGTCACACTCGACTCATGACGAATCCCCCCCTCTTGTTCCAGGTGGGGATTTTGGTGACTTGTGAAGACCTCTACATCGGTAAACAGTGGAAGGTCTGTCACGCCTTTGCCACGTTTGTGGCCAGACGCACAGAGGCGGGGAAGGTGAGACAGCGAAATCATCGACACAAACGACAAACACTTTAATGCGCTCCTCAATCTAGTTTCATGTATAATACGCCTCTCTAATGTTCTGCTCTTGCATAACATGAGCCATAACACGTGTGTGTGTGTGTGTGTGTGTGTGTGTGTGTGTGCGCGCGCACCCACAGGTGCAGTTGAAGCAGGTGATCCCACACACGCAACTGGAGCAGGTGGAGTACAGCCTGGCTGCGGAGCGGCGGAGGATGAGGCTGATCCACGCTGAGATCATTACGGACCTGCTGAACAGCAGCGCGGCTCAACTCGGTAACAGCACAAGACGCACTGCAGTGCAGACGCCAACCTTCACAACGCTACACCTCACTGTGTGCCAAAACACTCAATCACGGTGGACTCTCTCTCCCCCCTTTCTCTCTCCCCCCTTTCTCTCTCCCCTTTCTCTCTCTCTCTCTCTCTCTCTCTCTCTCTCTCTCTCTCTCTCTCTCTCTCTCTCTCTCTCTCTCTCTCTCTCTCTCTCTCTCTCTCTCTCTTCCCCCCCCCCCCCCCCCCTCTGGCAACTAGGAGAATGCCAGGAGCATAAGGATGCCGTTCACGCCGAGAAGACGCGGGTGGAGAGTGTGGAGCTGGTGTTGCCCCCGCACGCCAACCACCAAGTCAGCACCTTCGGGGGTCAGATCATGGCCTGGATGGAGAACGTGGCTACCATTGCTGCCAGGTTGGCATCTAGCACCACTTGCATGAATGGGCCTATTGAGATACGGGGAAACAAAAGGAGTGAGTTAAAGTTGTACCTGCTATTCTACCTCTCTGTTCCTTCAGCCGGCTGTGCAATGCTCACCCCACGTTGAGGTCCATAGACATGTTTCATTTCCGCGGTCCCTCGCACATCGGTGACCGCTTGGTACTGAAGGCGATCGTCAATAACTCCTTCAAGAACAGGTGCGTACGCACAACACAGCACTGCACTAAAACACTGAAAACCAGGGGCGAATTTCCTGGGGCGGACCGGGCGACGTGTGTAACTTCCAGCGATCTGACTTTGCGGATGAAGTGCCAGCGCATTCCCCTGGCCGGTTCTTTTACAATTTAAAGTTTACGTGCATCTCTATGTGGCTTAAGCTGTACTCCCAGACATTGTGGAATACATGGTTGGCTTAAAAGTTAACATAGGGTTTGTGTAATTGATAGACCCCCCCCACTCCCGACCTGATTGGTCCCCCCCCACAATGTGTGACTCATTACGTCACCCTTGCTGAAAACTACCAAAAAACAAACTGGAGTCGGGAAATAGAAGATTAACCATTTACAGAATATCTGAATTGATCATAGCCCAATGAGTGTGTGTATGTTTCTTTGTTAAACTTTAATGTATGTGCATGTGGTCTGTACCAACCTAGTATGGAGGTGGGGGTGTGTGCAGAGGCCTATCAAGGTGGAGAACCTCTTCGTCATATAAACAGTGCCTTCATGACCTTTGAGGTGCTAGATGATAATCGGAAACCCTGCACATTGCCACGAATACGACCTGAACCTGTGGTAAGTTGTGTTAATGGCCACTATTTCTAGCCATAGAGGAGGCTGTGTGCAGTGCAATAAAAGTTATTTATTAAAAAAAACTTGACATTCGTAACACTTTATATACACAGCGACGACAACAACAGTTGTTATCGTATAGTGAAGTCTGGATTACAACTTCAAATCTTAGTCCCTCCCTTACAGGATGGGAAAAGGCGTTACCAAGAGGCTTTGGCCAGAAAGAAGATTCGCTTGGATAGGTAACTATTACTATCTACTCAGTCTAGATGAGTCACATGAATGCCCATGACCAGATGTGTTAGTTCCTCTCTTTTTTTAATATATTTTCAACCATGTCATTGTTTTTCATTTAGGAAGTACATAATCACCTCCAAACAAACACAAGTGCCCTTGTCCGTTCCCTGGGACCAAAGCAACCAGGTATTGCCATTTCATGTTGCTAACAGAAGCTCTCTATCTGCTCTGTGTTCTTTGCATGTAAAACAATTTAGCTCAAATTTAAATCTTGGTTTCTTTGCACCCCAGATATACCTGAGCTACAACAACGTATCGGCGCTAAAGCTAATGGCCGCCAAAAACAACTGGGTGTTGACCTCTGAGAAGAATAAGGTCAGTGATGTGTGAGTGATAATGAGGTGATACGCCAACCTTTGTCTACATGACAGTGATCAAGATGCCCCTGTGACTTTTTTAGATCACTGTCTAATCAAATACAAAGTTGTAAAGGACATGGCAAGCAAACTATCAATCACTGCTCAATTGTATGGAATGATTGTGTTTCTGATTGTATCATGCTGTGGAAGCCACCAGTGTAAACAACTGTCTTGTCAGCACCAATTGTCTACATTGTAATGCTCAGTTTGTGTATATTGGGATGTTCCAGGTCAGTCTGTACACTCTGGAGGAGAACCAGGTGCTGTGTTTTAAGGTGGAGACGTATGTCAACATAGCAGCAGATCAGACCTTCCACCTGCTGGCGGATCTGAGGAGGAGGCAGGAGTGGGACAGGCACTATGAGTAAGTGTCTGTGACGGCAAGATTTTGTCAATTTTTTTTAACTGATCCACGATATTTTCAAAATAACAGTTAAAAGACTTTGGTAAATAAAATACAGTGAATAAATGACAGTAATTATGTGATGACACGATTCCGTAAAATTCACTGTAAAGTTTCTCACGCATCGTTTCACATCTAAATGTATCACAATGTGTTGGCAACAGGAAGTGTGAGGTAGTCATCCAAGCAGATGAAGAAGACACTATCTATCGTGTGGCCTCGCCGTCAATCTCTAAAGGGGGCAAAGGTCAAGATTTCATCATGTTGGCTTCCAGGAGGCAGCCATGCGATGCAAAGTATTCTAGAACCTGCTTTCAAACTGTCCTGCTGCAAACTTAGTTCATGAATAATTAATTCATAATCTATATATATTTCAGGATATTTATTGCTTATTGTATGTGTTTGCCTTTGTGCCTCCACTTTTACACTTTATACTTTTATACTTGACACTTTTTAAGTTTGCACTATAAATAAAAACCTGATGTAGTGCTGTCCTTTTTGCCTCCCAACATAGGGACCCATATCTAATTGCCCTGCGTTCAGTCACCCTGCCTACCCACCCTCCCACTGACGACTACACCAGGGGAGAAGTGCTCTGTGCTGGCTTCTGTATCTGGGAAGAGTCCAGTTCAGTTACCAAGGTGGGCCAAAATGACGATGCAACTTTCTATTATTATGCATGAGTCTCACTCTCGTCACATTGGTTATCACAAGCCCACTTCATATAAATGCTTTTCTCATATACAGATCTGAGAAATATATTCAAATGCTCACCCAAAAAATAACATTATTTCCTCTGTTTGGTTCGTTTGGTTCCAGATAACCTACTACAACCAGGCCACCCCGGGTGTCCTCCCCTATATTTCCACGGACATCGTTGGGCTGTCCTCCAGCTTCTACAGCATCTTCTCTGCCTGCAGTGACTTCCTGGAAGCTAACAAGAGCCGCCTAGGAGCTCCACCACTTCCTACTGCTGCTCCGTAAAATCTCTCTCTCTCTCTCTCTCTCTCTCTCTCTCTCTCTCTCTCTCTCTCTCTCTCTCTCTCTCTCTCTCTCAATACAAACGCAGGCAAGAACAGCACGTGCCTTGACTTGCTTATCGTAATGTAATAGTTCTCCTTTTGGACATAAAGCTGCTTATGTTTTATTAGAGCCAAACTTTCATGTTGTGCAATATTAATCCACAGATTGTTACATAATATTTAGGTATTGTATCAGTAATTACTACTCTAGTGTATAACGAGTAATGAGACAGAATTCATGACTTTCAGATTGGCATGTGTACTTTTATTTATTTGCATTGCACAGCAGCTAATGGCTGTGAACTGGAGGTTTTTTGTAACATGATATTTTCTACCTCGACTAATTTCTTAACTTGATCACTGTGTTTTAGTGTTCTTGTTAATAATGATTGATCACTGTGTGCAATCTAAGATCTATATATTTGTGAGTACATCAATGAGATTGGTAAGTTGCTATACATTAATAAAAATGTTTTTCTTTTCTTGAATTCCCTTTACATTCACAGCAGTAATTTAAATGTCTACTAAATAACGTCTACAGTCTATGAAGTCCAGAGACGTTTTTTAAGCTTGTGTGTTACAGAACCTCCCCTCAAAAAAAGCGAATGTGTCCATAATTCAAATAATTAAATAATGATTTGATTGTGTGAAAGCTTTCATTGTCATTGTTGGCCTGCATGGTAACCCCTCATGCACACACCAATCTGACCATTCAGAGTGGCGTGTATTGTTAACGCAACCTGTCTTCCTGGACAGGTTTCGTCTGTGGCGGTAGTGGTGGGAGGTGGGACCTTGGATCTGGCCACACTTTGGCTCTTCTCGCAGTGGAGGGTGAACCAGCTGGGTGCTGTATTTGTTCGCGGCCTTGGTCACCGAGGCGTGCCTCCAGCTGAACTCCATTGCCATCTCCCGCTCTGAGGCCGCTCTCTTCTTCTCCTCCAGGAAGGCGACGTGCCTCCGTCTGGTGTCCTCCATCTCCCTGTCCAGGCTGACCCTCCTCTGCGTCATGGCGGCCTCCATCCGAGCCCTGTCCCGCTCCCTTTGCCACACCACCTTCTCCCGTCGGCTCTCCATGAAGCTATGGCGCGCGGCTTTGGCGCCTTGCCTCCGTTCTAGGGATCGTTTTACCTGCTCAGAGTTTTGCTTCATGGCCTGACCTCTTGTCTCCAATAGTTTTTCATGATCGACCCCACCCCCGTGGGGAGCTCCCTGACGGCTATTCATCCATCTTTCCTCACTGGCGTCTGTTTGAACGCCGTTGAACAAGCATACGTGCTGTATGGAGAGTCTGGGTTGGATCTCTTTCACCCGGGAGTGGAAATTCTGAGTAGCGTTGCGGATGTCTTGGCTCTCCTGGCGCCGGGTGATGAGCATGTCTCGGAGAGGGTCAACATTGAGCAACGAGGCCTTGAAGCAGTGCACTGGAAACTTCCACGCCACGGGGTCCTTTTCATGTTGTCTTCCTGCCATGTCAGCCCAAAGACAATTTAGAAGTTAGCAAACATGGTGGAGGTTAAACACTGTCTCAATGGTGTATTTAAAGATGTCACCTCGGACAGTTTCAGTGCTTCCAGAAGGTTCACTTCTTTCTTTTTCTGGGGTGTTTGGCGGAGGATCACTTCTGCTCTTGGCCTCCACTGGTACTTCTATTTCTGAAACCTGTTGGAAACATGGTAGCTGCTGTCAGCCAATGAACATTGTCCTTGATAGGAGTAAAGAATAAACAAAGGATAAGGATAATGATAGACTATCTTCTGAACTATGCAATAAAAGACTTGAGTTACCTCTACAGAGTCTGCTTGTAGGAGTTTATTTAAGTTCAAAGTAATTCTTTTGATGTTCACATTGTGCTGTGTCTCGAGCCTCTGAAACACAGGGAGGGATACCATGTTAACTGCAAATGATCTCATACATACTTTTGTTTGTGCCATTATTACTATATACTATGGCCAATATATATACAATATACTTCATTTGAATAGCTCAATAGTGTCAATGGATAAAAATATCTTTAGCCGATTCAAAAGGACAGTTTAACCTCACTAAAAAGCCATACAAACAAGTGGGCTTCTTGGAATGGTTGATGTGAAAGTAGATAAGCAAATAAAGAACTCTAAACTGTCAGAGGTCAGTTTTGACTTCCTGCTTCTTCGTGGTGAACATATACAATACTACTGGTAGGAGACTAATAGTATTGGGTAAGTCCTCAGGCTGTAAATACACTGACTTTTATTTACTTTGTTTGCTGTCTCATACAGACCTGCATTTCCTCTTCAACCAAACACTCTTTGACCCAGCTATTCTGAGTGGTGTGTTCAGCTGCTGAATCCATTGTAGTCATGGGGCTTTTCTTCTGTTCAGGCTGAGGTGCGTCTTTGACTAGTCTGAATATTCAACACACGGTAATGATGTGTTGGAATTGGGGATGGAATTGAAATTATTAACAAGAATTTAATAAATCATTTAGACAAATTCAAAACTCACCCAAGCCTGTTTCTTGTCAGGTGACCTCGAATCCAACGTTGGATGATGAGAATGGGGGAATAAGTTGCCTGAATCCTGTGAATCTCGGAGAGGATTTTCTGAATTGACTTAATTTCGCTCTGATATGGGTCCTATGTGTAAAAACACAGTCCATATCATACAGTTTATATCATTGTCTGAGACATTTGGTTTAAATTAAAGCATTCTAAACATCTCTTCATACATTGTCCTACTTAGTAACTAATCAAGTCACAGTCCTCATTATTTCTGATTATTCCAAAGTATTTAAAGGAAGACAAATGTAAATGGCAAAGACAAACCAGTGTGGTCGATGGACCATAAAGTTTCACTAAAAGGTTCGGGCTGAAGGCTTTGAACTTTGGTGGGAAATGGAGACCGGCTAGCTCCTCGTCTGAGATCACGTGGTGGTCCAGGGCCCTCAGTGACCATATGCTGTGGACGACGGTGCATCTGTAGTCCCCCTTCAGGCTGAATGGGGAGTCATAGAGGGTCAATCCAGTGAGTTTTGGGCAGCCAGCCAATCCCTGGATATTCTGCATTGTCTCCATGTGGTTGCCATGGAGATTAAGAAGCTGCAGCTGTCCCAGCCTTCCCCAAAACAATGCATCTGGGAGTTGGACAATCTGGGAGGAAAACAAAGTGTGTGTGTTATTATGAGCTATATCACGACAGTTACAAATATACAGACGGTATGCCCTTAGGGCTTAGGGGGTGTCGTATGATGTGGCATGTGAAATTTGAGACTGTAACTGTGATTAAGGGCTAAATAAAATGTACTTGACATGAGATGTGGATGTATTCATTATTTTATCATTTAAAATATGTAAAAATGATTCTTTCAGATGTATAATAGCAGGCCCATGGCCCAACATTGCTAAATGAACTCACCTGGTTTCCTTTAAGGTCCAATTTAACCAAATGTACACATTCCACCAGAGCATCTATTGTTGTAATGAAGTTGTCGGCCAAGGAGCAGATCCTAAGTGATTTAAATAATCCCAAGTCTTTAACATCTTTCAGGAGCAAGTGGCCCAGGCTGGCCATGAAAATGTCCTGAGGACCAGCAGCTGTCAGCCCGCTGCTGAAACCGTGCCCATGGCCCAGGACCAGGGACTCAGAACAAGACAGGAGCGCTTTCTGGACAACATCCATGTTGGGAATAATAATAATAAATAAACAAAACCAAGTATTTACAGTGAGTGGCTGAGTAATCCGGCATGTAGTTTTGGTGTTGCCATGGCTCACCACACACACACACACACACACACACACACACACACACACACACACACACTCCTCTCTCTCTCTCTCTCTCTCTCTCTCTCTCTCTCTCACTCTCTCTCTCTCTCTCTCTCTCTCTCTCTCTCTCTCTCTCTCACACACACACACACACACACACACACATTTTCGTTGACATCATTCAATGTTGTAATGGTGGTTTATTATCATACGTAAACTACTACTCATATATTGATATAACTAACATGTTTTAAAAAAATAACAATAACAAAAAAACATCCGCCCCCCCCAAAAAAGTTGTTTCTTTAGTTTATTTGTGAAACGTACTGTGAACCCAATCCTCCAGTGTCAACAATCAACCACGTGACCACACCCGGATGTCGCGCGCAGTCGGAGTCAGGAACCGTAAAGAAACCGGATTTTTCTGTCTAACCTGTAGCCTGCAGCTGCACGACGTCTGTGGTCATCCGGTAAAATGAATGACCAGGACAAACGACTACAACACGCAACACGAGCAAAGCTTGCAAAGTTCAACACCTTGCGTGGTAAGACTGACATTGAGCTAGAAGGTGTGAAATGGTTCCTTGTCGTGGACGTATTTTACAAGCGGCTGTATGTTTTTAATACAGGTAAAGAGGTGCGACCTGGGGGGTTCTGGGACGTGGTGGTGCTGACCGCCGCCGACGAGAGCCAGAAGGTCGCGTACGAACTTGAGGTCTCAGAGAAGGTCTCCAGGAAGGAGCTTCCTCTGGGGGTCCGCTATGAGGTCTTCTCAGACCCACCTGGGGCCAAAATAGGTGAGGTGTGGACCCTCTGCCTGGTCCCGCTGTACTGTGCACCGCTGTAGACGATATGGCCAAAGTCTACGTCGCGATATACTTTTTTTTTTTTTTTTTTTTCAGTCGATGCGATAATTATTACGATATCGGTCAGTTAGTCTGTTAACTTATTTATTAACTTATTATTTTCTACTGACTTACTATAGTAATTAGCCTATATTAATTATATTATTTATTATTATTATCTACTAACCCTTTTTTTGGTTCTGACTGAAGCCCGTAATATAGTAGGATTACATTTAATTATTATTATTTGTCAGTAATCATTCTTTCAAAGTACAAATATGTTTTATTGTCAAAACAGTGTTGCACGAAACAGCATGCAAAACAATTATGCCGTCCCTCTATTTGCAACGTACCATACCAGCAACACACAGAGGCCAATATGCCAAACACATAAAGCAAAAACCAACAACACACAAAGACCAATATGCCATACACATGAAGCAAAAACCAGCAACAACACACAAATACCAATATGCCATACACATAAAGCAAAAACCAGCAACACACAGAGGCCATACACATGGAGCAAAAACCAGCAACAACACACAAAGGCCAATATGCCATACACATGAAGCGAATTGTTAAGTGCAACGCTAGTGTGAGTGCTAGGGCTAAGTGTCAACAATATGCATGACGCAACATGCGGGCGATTTGTGGATCATATGCAAATAACGCATCAAAGGTCTGCATAATAGCTCCAATAACCTGTTTCCAAGTTATTTACAGCAGAGTCATGACAGCACAGCTATTTTCCAAATAATACAATTTCAGCTCCTCAAACTACATAATACCAGTGCAAATCTCTCCTATACACCACTTTCTCATGTGCGTAAAACATGCACATGTAATGTGCGCAAGCACATTATATCATCAACAGATTCAGAAACTTAACGACTAGAGCGCAAATAAAGCCGGGATCAACATATTTTAATAACAAATCCCTCTGTTTTTGGAGTGCTTGCTCCTTCAATAATCTCCTCTTATTATAATCGCAGCCAGATAATATTGGATAATTTAGTTGTTTAGACAACATGATGCTGCAGTATTTATTCCTTATCCTTAGTGAGAGCCAGAGGCGGGGGAGAGAGGTGTGAGTGACACTTAGTTACTTTTTAAATAGTTGGCCCCTGGTTGGACCACATTGTGCCGCCCTAGGCGCACCGGGCCTGTGCCTCGTTTCATTACTTGGTACTACTTCAGATGGTGGAACAGGTTTGTTGTGTTCCCAGTATTAGTCGGCAACACTCTCCGACACATCTTGCAGCTCACAGAAAGCTGAAATTTATCAGATTTTCGGTAGCCAAACCACTCCCACTAGGGTTGGGTCGGTGTAGAAAAATTCAAACTGGTTCAATATTAAAGACCGTGTAAAGCAAATGCTGAGATTTGTTTCTAAACACATTACACATGTTAGAAAGTCATTGCTGAAAACATGTGAAAAGACTGTACAACCATTTAATGTTGAATTGTGGAGTTTTTTTTTAATCTCCTTCGCATTAGTCCGTTTAAAAACTAAAAATTATATTATGTTAATCACGTTGTCATATTTCTTATTACTAACAACTGAAGTGGTCCAACCTCTTTTAGCAACTATTTAATCTTCGTCGACTTCATTACTACTGATGGTAGCTTCACATTTACGTCGCGGTCAGGGGCACTCATTTTGCCGACAAAATGACCTGAACGGCGCTCGGAGTACTGGGATTTCCATATGGGGATTTCCCTCAGTTTGTTTGTTGGACCCTGCGTGCATGATGTACGTCATCACGCACTGACATAGCCTGTTGTATTCAGCTTGAATGCATTGCGCTGACTCAGCGCCCCATAACCCTGTAATGGAGTCAGTGATCGATGCTGTTAAATGTATATCGGAAATGTATTTTAAACATATCGTATGATAACATATCACCGTAATGGCGGCAGATTTTATCGCGATTAGTATTAATTTCGATTTATCGTCCAACCCTAATACAAGTAATGTGTTTTTGCTTTTAAGGGAATGGAGGCTCAACTCTTTACGTATTGCAGCGGCTGGACAGCATGTATGGGAATGCACTTGGCAAATTCAGGGTTCTCCTGATCCATGCAGGTTTGAGAAGCTAAGCCAGTTTTTATTACAGCCACATTACTCACAACAATCAAAACAAGTCAAAACAATGCTAATTACTGTGTATCACAAAATTGCATTGTGTTAGTAGTATACCATTTTTTCCATATTGTAAGTTTTGTAAACAAAAGACAGAGGGAAACATTAGTCACTGGTGTCATGCTGCTGGCGTTTAAAACATTGACACATAAATAAGAGGAAATGCAGTTCATGAATCATAATCATAAATGTAATGCAAATGTATTCAGAAATACAGGTTGTTTGTAATCAAAGAAACCCTGATTACAAATTGCTCAATTACATTTTGCTTGAAAGACTCCACCAATATGACCTTGGCCATTTTCTTTAACTTTGCCTTTTTTTCCAGGAGGGTTCAGCCAGCGGTTACCGAATGCCAGTGCCCTGGGGAAAATCTTCACTGCTCTGCCTCTGTGTGAGCCCCTCTACCAGATGTTGGAGCTCAAACTGGCCATGTACGTCGATTTCCCCTCGCAAATGCGTCCTGGTGTTCTGGTGACCTGTGCAGACGACATAGAGGTCTACAGTATTTCGGAGGAGGAGAGCGTGAGGTTCGAAAAGCCTGGCTTCACTGCTTTAGCCCATCCTTCCCCACTCTCCATCGGAACAACCCACGGGGTATTTGTGTTAGAGAGCAACGACAAAAATGCTTGTAAGGAAATTGAATACATTTCCTGCCTTCAGTTCTTGCACAAGCCGAGCATCGCCAAGATGCGAGACATGGGGGCCGTTTGTAAAAAGCGGGGAGATTGCATTTCTTTGACAGACGATACTTTTGTCTACACGGACAGTACATACTATGTGGACCACACCACGGCACTGCGCCTTCTTTCCCTATTAAAAGACATTGCACCGCTGAGATGTGAGGTAGACGCTTATGGGGACTTTCTCCAAGCGCTGGGCCCCAGAGCCACCGTTGCGTACACTCACGATAGTGCAAATGTCCACAAACGCGAGGAGCTCCTCGTGGAAGTGCGCCAGAAGATCTTCCATCATCTCAGAGGAACTCCCCTGAATGTGATCCTCCTCAACAACTCCAAGTTCTACCACATGGGCTCCACCACAGAGTACCTCTTCCACCTCACCCAGGACCCCGCGCTGAGGAGTGAGCTAGGCCTGGTCTCCTCCGCCTTCAGTGCCCATCACAGTGCCGGGGCTCCCCGGGGCACGGCCGTCTCCTGTGTCATGCACAGTGTCGTGGAGCCCAGTTGCTCTGTAGCCCCGGGGACAGTGCTGGAGTACTGCAGGCTGGAGGCGAGGGTGACCGTAGGCACAGGCTCCATTCTCAGTGGCTGCTGGGTGGCCCGGGACCTCTCTGTGCCCGATTGGGTCTTCATGCACTCGCTGTGTGTGACTGTGAACCCCCACCAGCAGGAGGCCCGAACTGGGTTTGTCACGGTCTGCTTCGGTATCCATGACGACCTGAAGCGGAGGGTGCAGGGCCCGGCGCACATGGACGAACTGGCGTTTTTGGGGGTGAGCCTGGAAAAGTGTCTTCCCCATTTGGGGATGGACATTGTGAAATTCTCTGGGGATTGTACTTTGTGGAACGCTTGCTTGTTCCCTGTGTGCGCTGACCTTCGGAGCTCCTTCACCTTGTCGTTGGACTTGCTGCAAGCCGTTCTGAAGGGCTCCACGTTCACCTCACCCAGCACCACAAAGTTGATGTCCATGCAAGAGGCGTTGCAGGTGAAAAACCTTGAGGAGATGCTGACGTTTCGGAAGGAACTGCACAATGACATTAAGCAGAAGAGATCTATCATCTGACGCACAGAATGAATATACACAATGCACAATCCAATATATAGACATTGACTGAGTTTATTTGTACAGGGTTAGGGATAGGGTTTTACGTGTCAATCTTAACCACTGTAGTTTTGATATTTTCAGTTACTACATCCAAATATCATTATGAATTAAACATTTTTGTCATATGATGACATCATTTCCTTGTATTTCTGCATTTAATCACTGTTTGTCTTGAATGTTTTGCTCAGCAAAAAACGCAGTGTTGGTAGCAGCATGTCAGCGTACAGAAACTCATTCTTAACTACAGCGTGAACATCAAAGTTCAGCATCACCCATGCAATCTGTTTTATCACAGCAAAATGTCAATAGCTACTACACAAACTGCTTCATGAGAAAATCCTGTATGTTATGAATATGGTATTCATATTTGTATTTATTTACACTATATTGCTATACTAATGTTTGCGTTTTAATATGTGGTGGGGTTTTTTGTGGGCTTTGTACAATGTTTGTATTTGTCATTCATACAAATAATACAACAAATACAAATAAAACAATGGCGTACTTTCATACCTACTGTACTTTCTGCTAATGGTACAGCCTTGGGAACTGTTTTAGACAATGTAATAATACAAATGTGTGGCTCTGGTACATGGACACACATTTACCCACAGGCACTGTTTCAAAGGGGGGGGGGGTGTCAGTTGGTGTTGTGTGGCATGCCACTCAAAAGATGTTTATTTTTAGCTCAAACTGTGATCCCCTTTATCAGGCCCTATAGCAATTGTGTTAGACGGTAGGATTGTGTTACTGCTTTCCTTTTGCTCACCCGAACAGCACTACACCGTGAGAGAAACAGGGCCTGTCAATGGGAAATTACAAATCAAGACCAACCCAGACATGTACAGGTAATGTCTCAACATCTTCATGATGTCTTGCATCTGGAATGGTGTGGGTCTGCATAACTTAGTGAAAACATGTATTGTTTTCCAGTAGAAAGAGTTCAAGCCAAGGGGGTGACCTGGTTGGGATGCAGTCATGGTCTGGTATCCATGCAGACAGTTTGAGAAAGCTGTTGTAATGCTTTACATTTACTGTAAAATGGGAAAGTACTAAATGCTGCATTGGAAGGTAGAAATGCGGCTTTTGCACTTTTAGACAACAAATACATTTCTTTAAATAAAGAATTATATTTTTATATTATATTGAGTTTGTATAAAATTAGTGATGTGGCAAATATGGTGAAATAATTGTCATTATCTTGCTTTGAAGATGAGTGGAAGAAGAAGGTGAGCGAGTCTTACTCGGTGATCGTGGATAAATTGGAAGATGACTGGCACATCAAGGAAGCTGAGCTTGTGGAGCTCAAATATGCTTTTGGGTGAGAGTGAAATAATTATTTTCAAAAATGTGAAACCTATTTATTCAAAAATGTGTGTTTTGTTTTCAAAATAATATGCAGATGAATTGTAGGCCTGTATGTCGCTGTGTTGTAGCTCTGACGAGGCGTTTCAGAAGGTGAATGTGAGCTACAGAACAGAGAAAGGCCTCTCACTGTTGCATCTCTGCTGCGTGTGTGGAGGTATGCTGACTTACCGGATGTCTATTTATAACTCCTAACCAAAACATTACACCGGAGAGCCAGCTCCTTCACTAGGGCTTTTTTCTACCATGCGATAAATATCCTTGTGAATCCTTGTTCATACAGATTATTTGTTATATTTACCTATTCATATTGAATTAAGAGTAGTTGTAATGTCAATATAGGCCCTTTTTACAGAGGTGTCATTGTAGGACAAACACAGGTGTCACTCATAACTCTTGGTTTATATGGGGGCTGTATAGTTTTATGTACCAGGGCACGGTAGTAGACTGAACTAGTGAAGATAACACATTGACCAATGCTGATGCTTTGACACACATACATTAAACACCTGCCTACCTACCCAATGTTAATGTTGGGGGCTACACATGTGTTTGCCCTTTCCACGACAGCTCTGAGAAAAGGGTCCATGGTCAATGTGTTTTTTCTTCACACTACCAGTGCCCTGATACATAAAAAGAGCAGATCCATAACTTGTGTCATGGTCGACACCTGTATTTGTCCTACGATGACACCTCTGGCAAAAAGGTCTATTGAAACCTTCTCATTACCACAGTATCAATAGCAATCTTTGTTACAAAATGCTTGGCCAGATAATTGGGGTTTCCTTATTAAGTGCAACTTCATTGGCATATTAAGCAGAAATAAGGCTTGCAGCCCTGGTCAGCCAAACATCCCTTAATTTCGCCATCCCCTGTTTATGGTCAAGTCCAAAGTATAGGCCAAAAAAGTCTTTAAGATCTCATGAGAATGTTTCCCCTCTGTGCAATCAATCAGTGCAGAGTCCTCATTCCAGTATACAAATAGACTAGAAGCGTGTTACACCAGAAAGTGCTTCGGTATAACACACACACATGTATGTTTGTGTCCAGGGAGCAAGGCTCACATTCGTACTCTGATACTGAAAGGTCTGCGTCCGTCCAGACTCACTAGGAATGGATTCACAGCCCTCCACCTCGCCGCTTATAAGGTAGAACAGAACACATCTCCTCTACTTAGATGACTTTCTATTCTACTGGGATCTGTCCCCGAGAGCTTCACAAATATGTTATCTCAACCGTGCAGGCCAATGGAGAGATGTGTCATCGGATGACTGCTTGCCCTAGTTAACCACATGGTGGAGTGCAAGACACACAAACACCAATCGTCACACATATGTTTGCTTAGGGACGTTATCAATAGTTTCTCATACATTGTGCTGTAGAAGTCTTCAATGAATAATACTGTTTGAAGGTAAAGGAATGTAGGCTATGATGTTGACTGAAGAGAGAATATAGTCAGAGCTAACATGGAGGCCACAACATAAGGTGGTCCTGTGGAAAAACACGTCCATTTTGTCTCCTTTGTCTCCAAAGGACAGTGCTGAGCTGGTGACCGCGTTGCTCCACGGGGGGTCTGATGTCCAGCAGGTGGGCTACGGCGCGCTGACGGCCCTCCACATCGCCACGGTGGCCGGGCACCACGAGGTCAACAACAACAAAAACAACAACAAAAACAACAACAACACAACATGTTCTCCCATTCTGTTTGTCAACGCTTTTAGTGAACCGGTCTCTTTGTTTTTCATCTCGTCCCAGGCAGTGGATATCCTGCTACAACATGGAGCCAACGTGAACCTCCAGGACGCTGTGTTTTTCACCCCATTGCACATCGCTGCCTACCACGGCCATGAGCAGGTTGTTGCCAGCCTCCAGCAATACCCCTGTTATCCGCTAGGATCGTCATGAAAATGACCCAAATTGGAACCAGATTGTTGAATACTCGATTCTGATTGGTCAATTACGGCATTATTTTCCCAACCGTATAGCCTACTCTTTTTACTGAAAGCAATACAATATGTTTTATTTCATTTTTTGAAATATATGAATTATATCTTTTTTTTGTTGTTGTTATATTTTGTGTCCAAGTAATGATTTCTTTAGGATGTAGCAGTGTAAGTAAGGGATAATCCACGACGCGGTGTGCATGTATCAAAAAATAACGCACGACGCGGGGGCGGAGGAGGGTTTGCCTCTGTGTCGTGTACACTGAAATACACACTGAAATATTATATACCTTTTCATCATCGTCATCTATCTCTATTTGTGTGCGTCTCCACCCTGGCCCAGGTGGCTAGGCTGCTGTTGAAGTTCGGGGCGGACGGCAACGTGAGCGGGGAGGTGGGCGACAGACCGCTTCACCTGGCTGCGGCCAAAGGCTTCCTGGGCGTCGTCAAACTGCTGCTGGGGGAGGGCAGCAAGACGGACGGTGAGACGGACTCACAGCCAAAGGATGGACGTCACAGAATCATAAGCTACTCACATTACCTTTGCAAGCTTCAACATGCAATATCAAACCTTTCAAATTATTATTTTTTCTGACTATGCAAACATTTATTAATGTGTATATATATATATATATATATATATATATATATATATATATATATATATATATATATATACACTTGGTCAAATACAGTGAGTGCATCCATTTTTAGAATGGGTTGTCCTAGTGGGAATTGTTGGCAACGTTAATCCAGTTGAGCTGAGTCAGGACCACATGGTCTTGATGTATGACTTGATGTATAACTCAATGTGTAATCGTAGATCATGGTAGCATATTGACCTACTAAGAAAGCATCTTGTGCCCATGTGTTTTCCTAGTGAATGCTCTGGATAATGAAGACCACGTACCTCTTCACCTTTGTTCCCGCTTCGGCCACCATGAGATCGTACACTTCCTACTGATGGGCAACTTTGAAGCACAGCCGCACTCTGTCAACATCTATGGGGATACACCGTTACACCTGTAAACGACTCTAAACATCAACTGCTGTATATATGATATATTATCCTTAAATGGGGTGAACAATACAAGGATGCTGTGTTTCAACAGAGCCTGCTATAATGGGAAGTTTGAGGTGGTGAAGGAGATTATTCAGCTTTGTGGCACAGACAGTCTGACAAAGGAAAACATCTTCAGTGAAACTGCATTCCACAGGTATACTAGTCCAGTCGTTCTCAAAGTAGTTCTCAAAGTCTGCAAAATAATTAATAAAACTCCTACATAATTGATCAAAAACAAAAAATGTTAAAATAAAACAAGCAGACCTTCAAACAGAGACAATTACTCAGTGTAATTTTTTTAAAGGGGGACATAACTTGAAAGTTAATTGAGCCAGTAGGGAGATTTCCAAAGCATTTTATTAATACATTTCCTGGCAAGTGATACAAGGACAATATATTTTTTATGGTACATTTTTAATGTCCTTGTAAATATGTATCTGTTCTAAGGGGTCTCTGGCTTGAAAATGACTGAGAACCTCTGTGCTAGTCCTCTATTTTTAAGTTGTACATGTCATTTTGTTCCTTCTTTTTGTACACGTTTAACTTTCCTGTAAAGTAATGATAATGTGTGTGTGTGTGTGTGTGTGTGTGTGTGTGTGTGTGTGTTTGTGTTACGTTGACAGTGCTTGCACCTATGGTAAAAACCTGGAAATGGTCAAGTTCCTGTTGAATCAAAGCACCATCGGTATCAACCAACAAGGCAGAGATGGACACACGGGTATGTCTTCATTTCACAATACTCACAATACTAGGCAGGATCGTCTAGTATGTGCAGGATAGTCTAGTAGTGGCTAGGATGCAATCTCCCTGTAGATCCTAAAGTCAAGAATAAATTCAATATAATACCGGTGATCTTTCACCTCTTCCTATCTTTCACTACAAGATAATCTGTTCATTCTGTGATGACCTGTCTCTCTGATGAACCCCTGTTCAGCCCTGCACAGTGCCTGTTTCCATGGCCACATCCGCGTGGTGCAGTTACTGCTGGACAACGGAGCGGACATGAATCTGGTGGCCTGTGACCCCAGCCGCTCCAGTGGGGAGAAGGAGGAGCAGACCTGCCTGATGTGGGCTTATGAGAAAGGTCTGCTGGTATGATGATGGATAGGTGGATTGGTCTATCTGGGGCTGCTTTGTGACTGCTGTGTGGTTTTGAACCTTTTGTGGCAGGTCATGATGCCATTGTGACTTTACTGAAACATTACAAGCGCCCGGATGACTCCCCGTGTAATGAGTACTCCCAGCCAGGAGGGGGTGAGTGACCCCGTAGAGTAGCTATCACTGGGATTAAAGGGACGGTGTTTAATCAATCTGTTTTAATCATGTTTTAATCAGGTATTTTTTCTTTCAGACGGCTCCTACGTGTCTGTCCCGTCCCCTCTGGGAAAGATCAAAAGCATGACTAAAGGTAGCAGACAGAAACCCCCCCCCCCCCACACACACACACACACACCATAAATAAAACACGACACACACTGGATTGAGCTAACTAGGTTAGGATGTCAGAAAAGTGCAAAGGGTGACTCCAAATGCAGGTAACAGGCAACAAGGAGCAGACACTGGGGAACTTAAAAAACATAGAACACAACTGATCATAATCAGCAATCAGGACAGGTGGCACACATTTCACACAACCATCACAGTCAAAACAGTAAAAACGTGTGTGTATAATTTCTTTCTATAATATTTCTGCATCTAATATAACAATGAACCGAGCAAGCATATGAATCTTAAACAAGCAACACAACCTTGGAGGGAAATCACAATAGTGTGATTGAATCTCACCATTAAGCCATTCTTAAATGGCTTAAGAAACTTATGACGCTGATTAACAACTAATAAGGCATAATAGCATAATGACGTTTTTAGCCACTAACAACATGTTAAGAAGTTGATTCAAAATTATGTTTGTTTCCACCCTTTAGAGAAGGCTGATGTTCTTCTGCTCCGGGCTAGTCTGCCGTCTCATTTCCACCTTCAGCTCTCAGATCTGGAGTTCAATGAAATCATTGGTTCAGGTGACTATCATCAATATATAAAGTATTTATATCTTCTCTGTTTAGCAGTGAACAGCGAATAGGCTTAAGTCTACAGTCTAACATCAAATCTCTCTCTCAACCAGGCTCCTTCGGCAAGGTCTACAGAGGGAAATGCAGGAGTAAAGTTGTTGCCATTAAACGGTATTTTGGAACAATTTGCACATTTTCCACCCACTTCACTGTCTCCCCCTCACTCACCCATGGTAACCATTTGGTGAGTTTACATGGTTTCAATGGTAACCCCACTGGCACAGAGCCTGGGCAGGAAACCAAAAACTGCAAGGGACGAAGTGAGACCTTGTTTCCTGTTTCGTTACGGAGATATTCTACTGAAGAAATCTAATTTTTTGTGAGTGGATGAAGCGAGCAAGTGTATTTCTACAGTGGTCAGTCTACACAGTGTTAATTTGAAACCTTTACAGACACTTTTTTACAGTTTACTACTGCTGGCCGAATTTGGGTTTGCCAATTACACGCTTACAGTTCCCCGCCTCCAGCTACACGATTGGTCGAAACAAATATGAAGCGAAAGAAAGTGAGACGCTCGTCTGCTGTCCGACTTTAGGTATCAATCTAAAGCCTGATCTGTGAGACTACCCCACCCTCACCCCCCCTCAACGATGTAAAACTACTCCCTCTCACTCAGATACCGGGCCAACACGTACTGCTCCAAGTCAGACGTGGACATGTTCTGCCGGGAGGTCTCCATCCTGTGTCGGCTCAACCACCCGTGTGTCATCCAGTTTGTGGGGGCGTGTCTGGACGACCCCAGCCAGTTCGCCATCGTCACCCAGTATGTGCCTGGGGGCTCCCTGTTCTCCCTCCTCCATGAGCAGAAGAGGTGAGAAAATAAGGGGGGGGCTGACTGGTTCACAGCAGACATGATGGAGAGATACTGACATGGTTCAGACTGTCTTTATGTGTACATTGCTTTTCGTGCAAAACAGCAATATAAAAGTGGAGAGGGAAATGACACAAGATCAAGAAGTAACAGTAGATCATCGTCATGATCACGATTAATCACAGAGATACATTTGAGAGGATTAAACAATGAAGATTAAACATTAAGTGATCATTAGATAGCTAAGCCAAACTCGGGTTGCTCCGACAGACTGTTCCAGAGGTAACGACCATAGACACTAAACACTGCATCTCCGTAAGTCTTGGTCCTCGCCACGATGATCGGCAGGTCATAATTGACCTATCAGAAGCCATAATAACACAGATGTTTTTATTCTTCAATTGACCTAAAGTAATTTTGTCATTGACTCTACACGGGTAATGAATGCTCTAATTTTTTCCGTTGTTGTCGGAAAAACAGCTAACTTTACCACAAACGATGTCATTGTTCAAAATGGATTCTACAGTAATGACAGCCATGGAGCTGTAATTGAGCAATCAGTCCCGGGGAAGCAGTACCTTAGGAACTCACAGGCATCTGTTTACACAACATAGCGACACATGTTTCCCAGCTCTAATTACTGTCCTTCTCCATAGTGTCGCTCTCTCACACAGGCACGCACACACACACACACACACACACAGATCTTTTTGTCTCTCTTTTGCCCCCCCCCCCCCCCCCCCCATTATTGATCCAGATGAAGTGTTTGTGCAAACTCTAAGCTCTGGTGCTATCTAAGATAGACTGATAGACTGCCTTCATTGATCCACGTAAAGTGTGTGTGTGTGTGTGTGTGTGTGTGCATGTGTGTTATGTGTGTGTGTGCGTGTGCGCGTATGTGTGTGTATGAGTGTGTGGGGTGTGGGGGGGTCAGAGCATGATTGACAGGGACCATTGATCTTCCAAGGCGTTAAGTGGCCGCCTGCTTTAATGATGTGTCAACGGTGCAGGCTGATCGACCTGCAGTCCAAGCTGGTGATCGCCATCGACGTGGCCAAGGGCATGGAGTACCTGCACAACCTCACCCAGCCAATCATACACCGGGACCTCAACAGGTAGATGGAATAGTGGACCCTCATCGCGGGTGTGGGGGTGGAACATCACACGCAATGCTAATGCTGTACACACTGTGGTTCTTTCAGTCACAATATTCTGCTCTACGAGGACGGACATGCGGTGGTGGCGGATTTCGGAGGTAAAAGCGTCGGCCGCCTCTCGCCTGTATTTCTGACTGTGAAATGTGTGGATCTGAGGTCAATTTAGAGAAATGTGTCCTTTCTCCCGCAGAATCCAGGTTTCTGATGTCCGTGGCTCAGGACAACATGACCAAGCAGCCAGGGGTCGGTTCTCACGGGTTCTCATCTCGCTTTTAACATCATTCTAACCCCAAAGCTTATGAAGGTCATAACACTGCCAAGTGGTTCACTGTGTGCATAGTCTGGCTTACCGGATGCAGGTTGTTGGTTGCCCAAGCCTGCCCAAGCCTGCCATTGGGCGACTGATAGTCACCCAATGGCAGGCTCCGGGTGGGCTTATAACGTTGCATCCTGGGCTTAGCGCCACCCAAGACGTTTGTGATTGGTTAAAGAAATACAAACAAGAGGGAGCATTTTTTTCCCATATGCCAGAATGATAGTGAGTAGAGCCAGACCTTTCTCCAGCGCCGGCACAGTGCTAAAACGAAGTATGGAGATAGGTCTGGCTATGCGAGACTATTGTATGCACTAACACATTTAATCAGCTTTTTTTTAAATGTAGTAGTTCATTAGGATGCACAAGATGAATTGTATTAATCCCAGATGGGAAATGTATAGTTAACATTTTTGTCAGTTTAATTACATTTTTTATTATTAAAGGTCCTGTCGACAACTTTTTTGCTTGGTTGTTGGATACCCTTAGCTTCCCTATAAGCCTGTTTTCACTATGCAGCTCTGTCTGCCACCGGGTACGATCTCCCGGGAAAAATTAAGGCTCCATTGATGGCACAAAAAAACCACGTCAACCATTGCACGTACAACCAAACCAGGAGGAATAGCGCTTTTGTTTACCCCAGTAGCTATCAGAAGCTATCACCATTAGCTATCCCCAGTAGTGGAAATGGCGGGCGGTGGAACAACCGAAGTAAAGCCAATCTGATAAACCTCATGTCGCGACTCGCCAGGCGATCCAGTCAGGCTACCAACCCAATTTGCTTTTCTCAACACATACTAAAGAATTTGTATCTTTCATGTCTCCATTATAGAATACATGAATGAATAAACTCACGGTTTTCCTCCTAATGTTTTCTTCTACTCCCCCCTCCTGACGCCAACCCCTGCTGTCGATATTTGTTTGTGCGAAGCAATACTCCAACTATGGTATTACTATGCAATGCACATCATTGCGATAGCTTTTGCCTGTTCCCAAATAAAACGATGCCAATTTCACTTTACCTCCTCAGTGAGCATGCTTCTTTCTTTCTTATTTCCAAAGTGTTGATCGTTTCTTTCGCTGAGATTTCTAAACAAATGTGCGTTGTGTTATTTGTGGTAGCTAGGCTCTGAGGAAACGGATCGCGATCCGGTTTGTCTTTGTGACAGCAGCGCAAAAATAATACCACTTTGAAACGCTCGGGTGGGAAAAGTTCAAAAGTTGTCTGCAGCCCCTTTAAAGAAAAAAAAAGTGCTTGGGGTAAACACATTCAGCGTTTCTAATGGGCATCCATCACAGCATTCTCTAAGAGATATTGCAAATGAACCTGGGCTATGGGTTACCTCCAGAAGGAGAAGTACTGTGTGTATGCAGGTTGTGTGTGGATGTGCTGACTCAGCAGCAGCAGCAGCACCCAGAGTGCTTAGCCTACAGCGCAGTGTTAAGTGTGCTTCCTCCCCTGGGGACAGACTGTTCTGAAGAACCAGAGGGAGGACCATGCTTCACGGCTGTAATTGGACCTGGCTGTGTGCGTGTTTTTTAACCCTGTCTAACTCCCCAGCCACTAAAATATACATTTAATTGTGTCTGTGTGCGTGCATGCCTGCGTGCGTGCATGTGTGTCCTTGTGCCTTCATGTGTTTATGTCCCTCGTGTGTGTGTGTGTGTGTGTGTGTGTATTCATGTGCCTGTGTGTGTTCATGTGTATATGAATATGTTTGTGTATGTGTGTATTCATGTGCCTGTGTGTGTGTGTGTGTGTGTGTGTGTGTGTGTGTGTGTGTGTGTGTGTGTGTGTGTGATAGAACTTGCGGTGGATGGCCCCAGAGGTCTTCACCCAGGGTACGCGTTACACGGTGAAGGCAGACATGTTCAGCTACGCCCTGTGTCTCTGGGAGCTGCTGACCGGAGAGGTGCCCTTCGCCCACCTGAAGCCGGGTACCTCCTCCTCACACCTCCTCACTTCTCATCACACCTCCTCACTTCTCGTCACACCTCCTCACTCCTCCTCACAAAATCTTATCTTTGATTCTTGTTTCAAATATTGTACAAAATATGATGATAACCACAGTATGATTATGATCATAATTATGATTATCATTATTACTAAAGTGTATTACATTATATATTGTAATAATAATAATTAAAACATGAGTTAGGGTTTCTAGATAGCTAGACGAGAAACTTTGAAGTTATTAAATGTACCGTACCGATGACATGATTACAAATGATGGTTTGTCATCATGTATAATGAAGATTTGGCTGAAGTCAAAAGTAATTTTCCCCTCCCCTCAGCGGCCGCGGCTGCAGACATGGCCTACCATCTGATCCGACCTCCAATTGGCTACTCCATCCCCAAGCCCATCTCCGCTCTCCTGATGAGAGGCTGGAACGCCTGTCCAGAGGCAAGTGACTGACCAACTAACTAACTGACTGACTGACTGACCCACTTCCTCCTTACTTGAGTCATTTCCAAAGAGTAAATGGTAATATATGTTCCAGTTCGGCAAAAGTGGCATAAAAGAAAGTCTGAAAGCCAAGTCAGTTATCCCCGAGTCAGCAGCCAAGCCAAGTTAGCATGTTCAGCAAATGACATAATTCCCAGGATGCCCTCTTTTATTGCATAGCTGTTCACAATGTCCCAGCACACGCGAAAAACCTCCCACTGTGACGCGCCTGTGCTCTTCTTAACAGCCTTGGCATACATTTTTACCTCTAATTATGAGAATCATTAGGGCAGCCAGGCATGTCTGTACACACCCCCCCTGCTGCGCCCGGGCCCTGTCTTCTCATGACCCAGCTGGCGGGGATGTTTTGTTGCCAGCTCCCAGAGCTCCCAGTGGGTGAGTTTAGTGTCCCTAATAAAATGATGGAAATGGGGCACCACAAGAACCCGTGCGTGCACACTCATCATAATTTCTTTAGCATTACTTATAATATAAATATATATATATAACTTCCACAGAAATAAGTTTTTATTCCAAAAGAAACGTTCAAATATTCCTAAAATATGTATTTAAAATGACAATAGTAACTTCTAAGGATAATGTATGGAGGAAAATAACAAACTTCAAACACATTCAAAAACAGAAATAGTTTTTATTCCAAAACACTAAAAACCAGCCTGTCATGCGTGTAACCAGCCCCGTTTTGGGTGTAATTCATTGAAGGCTGCTTACAGACGCACGCTGGCTGCTGGCTGCCGTCTGCGGATGTGATGTATAATTGAGAAGCTCTGGGGTGGCCGGGGTGTTTGTTGTTGTACTGTCGGGGAAGAGATCTGAGGCCGGCGTCTCAGGCTGGGTTCACCTTTTGCTGCGCGTGTGTGGGTGGAATGAGCTGACCATCGAGTGGATGCACACGTGCGTGTGTTTTGTGTTTTGAACCATTTGATGTTAAAACGCACTTCAGAACACACGTTTGGTGAGATGTATCGCTGAGATGTGACTAGTATGCACTAATAAAAGAAAATCTACTCACCTTGTCGATTTTTTTTTTTTTTTTAATTGGCCATGCAATGGAAGTTAGTCCATTTTGGATTGTATGCTGATTGTTCTCAGCCCCACTTGTAAGTCACTTTGAATAAATGCTTTGACTAAACGACTAAATTATTAAACGTAAATATCTGTTTCTCATCGTCTAGGACAGACCCGAGTTCTCGGAGGTGGTGAGCAACCTAGAGGAATGCCTCTGCAACGTTGAGGTATGGCAATGGATATAAAACAGCTTAGTGTAGTGGAAAAAGGCTATAAAGTTGTACTTATCAACTTACTTATGAATATGATCTGTTTGGGTTCTTGTATGGATCTATGGATCTATATTGGATGTGTGTGTGTGTGTGTGTGTGTGTGTGTGTGTGTTCCTCCCGTCCAGCTCATGTCTCCAGCCTCCAGCAATAGCAGTGGCTCTCTGTCCCCCTCCTCGTCGTCCGACTGCCTGCTGGGTCGCGGGGGCCCCGGCCGGAGCCACGTGGCCGCGCTGCGCTCCCGCTTCGAGCTGGAGTACGCCCTGAATGCCCGTGCCTACGCCGTCTGGACTCAGAGGTACCAACACCAATACGACCACACCTTCAACTACGACTCCATTTGTCCGTATACTTCCCAAGGGCTGTTTTTTAAAAATATAAATAAGGGGCCATGTTAGCGTCTTCTTTTGGCCTTCTTACTTTTTTCCCAGGAATACAAAAATAGCTTTTTGTTGATTGTTTTTTCATAGGACTGTGCATTCCCTTATTGCACCTAGTTGTGTGGGACCTGTTGTTGTCTATCTCATGTATGTGGCAGCATCTATTTTCACTTTAAGGGATTAATAAAGTTTATTGTATCATATCGGTGCAGACCGCTTTTTTTAAAGGGGGCCCAAGTTAATGTGATCAACATAAGTCCTTTTTACGTCAGGGTATTCTGTAGTCTGTCATGCCCAGGCCTGTTTTCCAGTAACTAAGACCGTCTTGGTGAGGGTAATAGCAGCTGCCCCATGCTATTGTTTATCCTGTAACCTGTAAACCGCTAGTACTGCAACACAGAGGAATGCGGTTGCTGAGATACCGGAGCCAGGCGGTAGTGGGTTGGGGGGGGGGAAAGCAAAGAAAAATGCAATTAAACAAACATGGCCTTCTGACTCAGGGCACACTTTTTACCACAGGGCATGCGTGTGTATGTTCCAGCACATGTATTTGTGTGTGTGAATATGTATGTGTGTGTGTGTGTGTGTGTGTGTGTTTGTATTTCTATGTGTGTGTGTGTATATGTGTGTGCACGTGTTTGTGTGTGCGTGTGTATGTGTGCCCGTGTGTGTGTGTGTGTGTGTGTGTGCGCATGCGTACGTGCGTGTCTGGCAGAAGGTGGCTGGGGAAGTTAGGACAGGGTATTGTACAGGCAGTGGTAGTGATGGCGGTGTGTGGTGGCAGAAATTCCTTGGCAACATATTGAGTCATACTGTTACTGCCTGAGAAAGTGAGACCGCATCATGAGCGTATTACAAATCCCAGGGACATTAGATAGTGGGACAGTCTTCTTGTGTGTACCTAAGCCCACCTCATCAGTTTTTCCATTATGTTTCCGTTATGTTATTTATAGTCTATCTCATATGTGTGTGGTTGAGGAGCAACGCCATTGCTCTTTCAGCGGGGGTAATCAATAGTGGCGGGGGGGGGGGGGGGGGGGGGGGTAACATGTGAGGTGATGAACGATGTTATTATTTGTCCTCAGTGAGCGGCGGCGTGCGTCCGGTGGTCTGTCCTTGGAGGAACTGCGAAGGAACATGCAGTTTCCACCCATCGACCGCAACGGTTTGTATTGTATTTGCTCTATTATTATATCTACATCTGTTATTTTTATGGAAAAACAGAGCTCATTATTTTTTTTAAATGGTTTAATGAGAGAAATGTGACCTTCAGGAATAATTCAACTTTTATTATAATCTCTTGATGACACTTGACGTCAGCCTATCACTTCACTGCTCTCGTCTTTAAATTTGATTTAATTTCATAATTTATATTTCACGATCAGTCTTTTGTTCAGCCTTTTTTGAATAAAGCACTTAATAAACTCTTCTTTCACATAAATTAGTTGAATTCAAAACTCTGTATTCATCATAGACCCTTTTTAGAGAGGTGTCATCGTAGGACAAACGGGTGTCACTCGTAACACTAATTACGGGTCTGCTACTTTAATGTACCAGGGCATGGTGGTAGACTAAACTAGTGAAGATAACACACATTGACCATGGGCCCTCTTCTCAGAGCTGTCATAGCAGGGCAAACACATGTGTAGCCTCCGACATTAACATTGGGTAGGCAGGCAGGGATTTCATTCATGTGTGTCAAAGCACCAGCAATGGTCAACGTGTGTTATCTTCACTAGTGTAGTCCACTACCCGTGCCCTGGTGCATACATGTAGCACACCCGTAATAAGTTTTATGAGCGTCACCTGAGTGAACGATGACACCTCTGTGAAAAGTGTCTTTCATCAAATGATCCTCATCCCCCTGGTTGTCTGGTGACGAAATCATGACACAAAACAACTAACGTTTACCCATAGTGTGAGTTAGTAGTATGACTACATGTGATGAAGCTTTGTTCACCGTTCCCAGGTTACGTGTCTGACCCCATGAGCACCATGAGGTTCCACTCCTCCTGCAGCAGCAGTGGCAGCTTCGAAGACAGCAACTAACACCACAAGCAGCGGCAGGTCTAATACAGTGGTGTCTTTGGTTCTAAGTAATTATTCTGTGTAATTTGATTACCAGTACTTTTGGTAAGACTTTAGGTAAGGATTTTTAGGCCATGAATGTGTGCGACCCTTTTTGTGTCACCAGTTTTACATTACAAATATCCTTAATGATGTATCTATCTATACAAAATACTTTCTTGGGGACTTTGTGTAAATATTTCTTCAATAAATAGTTTTTTGTGTGTGTTAACTGTGAACTCTAGAACAATCAGCCTCTTTTTATGCATGAAATGACTTTTAGACTTTTTATGATATCACTATTTTTATTTTTAATGGCCAACTCACACAAGCATTAGCAATTTACTTTGCCAGAGATTACATTTTTGACTTGCATTCTTCACAATAATCACATTAAATCAAATTAAATAAATTATAGAACTGGAAACTAACAGAGAAAGAGGTAGTTTTAGCAGCAGTAACGACACAAATCAGTGCCTAAGTTCAACATGTCATAGTTTACACAGCTACAGTAATTATGCATGTGAAATACTCATGTGCCTTATTTTTTTTATACAATGTTAGTGACTCTCCCTACTAGAATTTTTGGTTGGATGAATTACATATCTTCTCAGGATACAATTATAGTTAACTGAAGAATTGATTAAAATATCAACTGACATTAACGCACAGGCTTTGTCGCTAAACTTTGTGCATAAGAGAAGAGATGTAATAAGATATAGCTAAACCCACAGTGAAATAGTATTCTGCTTCTAGCAGCCAACGGAGATGTTGAAAGTGTGTTCGGTCCAAAGCAAACTGTGGGAGTCGTAACAATGATAAATTATTCAATGATTTGTGTGGCATGAGTAGGGAGAGTATCTCTTTACAGGGGATAACAGGAGTGCGTGTGTGTGTGTGTGTAGGGGGGACCTATCGGATACCGCTCACAAGCTATGCCATATTGTTTGTCCAGGACAATAAGAAGAGATGAGCTATTGTGAAAATGTTGCTGCAACAATCACAACACATTATCCAGCTTCTTTTGTTGCTTACTGATGGATTAAGACCGTTTAAGTTTCCATCATAAACAAACATACCAAGTGTCCATTCCGGGCTTCTGTAGAGTCTTATATATAAATATAATATTTTTGGTCATTCAACAGTATCATGTTCAGTAAAAAAAATATCAGCTATATTGGGGTCACTAGGAATGTGATTCTGCAGTTCTCCATTACCATCAGATTGCTTTAAACGCTGTGCAAAAGGGTACACAATATATTACGTTTTCAAATCTAATTTTAAAAAGTGCAATTCATGCAAGTGCCATGTCAATAGCCACTTCCTGTCTGTGTTGTAAACTGTGGGTATGAACTGCGACCAAACAGCGAGGTCTCTTCCACTTTATAGGTGCTCAATTGGTCCTTACTAACAGTGGGTTTTAAATCCTCGATCAACTGAATCCCTTTGTTT
Organism: Merluccius polli; assembly: GCA_030340625.1. Classification (NCBI taxonomy): domain Eukaryota; kingdom Metazoa; phylum Chordata; class Actinopteri; order Gadiformes; family Merlucciidae; genus Merluccius; species Merluccius polli. The sequence continues at coordinate 100,939 of JAOPHQ010000057.1, read as the reverse complement.
TCCCCGTTCAAACTACCGCTCCTATCCGACGATGGTTTCGATTGGATCTGAGGTTTATTTTGAGCACCCTCATCATTCCCGTTACCGGATGTAGAAGAAGACGTGAGATTGGTTACGTCTGTAAGATTAGTTACTGCTGTGACTTCAGTGATGTCTACCTCTTTGCTTTCCATTGTTTCTTTGGTGTTGTCATGTTGTGCCTCTGAGTCGGCAGGTGTGGATTTAGAAGACCCTCCTGGACCCTCGGGATGCTCTTGGCGATCGTCAGTGTTGTCAGGTGAGGGTGGATTGTTTATCTCTTCCACTGTTGTTTGGTTTTCCCCTACCTCCGGTTCATCTTTGACTTCTTCCTTCTCTTGTTGGAGCTCAGTGATGGGCTCAGTGGTACTCTCAGGTTGGACATTGGTCTCTACGTTATTATTTTCTCCAATGTCTTCCATCTCCATTTTGGAACTGTCACAGTTTTCAATGTTCCCTTTTGTAGGGGCATCTTGATCTCTGTCTCCTTCTGATGAGCCAGTGTTGTGCTTCTCTAAAGTGCTCTCTCCCTTGATGGGCGTCTGTGTGGACTCTTCGGTACTCTGGTCTGCCTCTGAAGTGGGAACTAGGGTTTTCACTTCAGTCTGCTTCTTCAACTCCTGCTTATCTTTAGCAGGTTCACTTTCATCCTGACCTTCGGAGTGATTGCTTCTCAGGTCCGACACTGTAAGTCCAAGTTTGGTATTGACGTCGGAGTTAGTGCTATTATTTAACATGTGTTCTCTCTCCTTTTCATTGTTCTTAATACTTTCTTCATTCCCCTCAGACCTAGTCATGTTTTGAGGTGGGCTTGCTGATCTTACAAACCTTAGCCCATTGGTGTCTGTCCCACTTCTGTCAGACGCACCAGCAATGGCATCCGACGGTAACTCTTTCATGTCATCTAGCGGTTCGACAAATTTCTCAAAGTAATTTGACGTTTGATGCAACGTCACCCAGTTTGTTACGAGGCTGTCCCTGTTGTCTTCACTTTCCAAATCTTCTGGAATCACAGAGTCTTTCTCATTAATTTCGTTGACCTCCAGAATGCCAGGACCGTCCTTGCCCAACTCACTGCTGTTCTGTGCTGCCTGATGAACAGTAGGCTGGGCTTGTTCTGCTTCTGGTTTGAACACCACACTTTCTGCTTCCTCCGAAGGTTTGCTTCCTTCTTCTGTGTCCGCACTGTGTTCTCCATTCACAGCAGTGGGCTCAACAGCGCCAGCAACAGAATTATTATCAGTGTCTGGGTGTTTGTCGATATTCAGAGCGGACTCTGTGATAGATTCTACCTTTTCATCATCTACCTTGCTGGCTGTGTCCATTACAGTAGGTTCTGAAGATTGAGTTTGTCCCTCTGTAGAATCAATGATTACGCTGAGTTTCTGGTCATGCTCCTTTGTTGTGTTCATTTCTGAACATTTGTCCTGATTTTCGTCTCGGCTTTCCTGCTCAACATCTGTGTCTTTATCTTCATTTTTGTCAAGAAGTTGTTTGTCTTCTTGTGATTCGGCAGCTTCTACAACTTCAGAAACACTCTCTACCTGTTCTTCCTCCATTTGAGCTTCTTTTGGGACTTGATCTACGCTAGGACTGAGATCAACATTTTCCTCTTCACATTTGTTGTCTTTTTCTTCATGGTCTTTAGTGCAATCTTCCTCATCCTCCTTCGTCTCTTCATTCTGTTCTTCTGAATCCTTGGGATCTATCTTCTCTCCTTCCACATCGTCTTTGCCTTGATTTCCCTCATTGCCCTGGTCCACATTGTTCACCTTAATTTCACCAGAAGCCTCCTGTTCTGCTTCTCCCTTTTCAGCATCAACTTTACCTTTGTCATTTTCATCTTCTCCATGGTCACCGTCTGACCCCAGCACTTTGCCATTGATATCTTCAGCTTTGTCCTCAGGTTGAATTCCTATGGCCTCGTCTGCTTGGTAGGCATTGCCAACATTTTCTGATTCAACATTGCTTTCATCTGATGTCTTTTCAGCTTCCTTCTTGGCTTCTTGATCTGTATTATTTTCAGCCTGTTCCTTAGCAGTCCCAGTATCTTGTTTCTGAGCTTCATTCTTTTCTACATGATCTGCATTTTTCTCAGCTTGATCCTCCGTAGACTGAGAACCTTCTTTAGCATCGATGCTATTTTCAATTTCCGACACCTGTTTTTCAGATCCCTCTCCGTTAACTTTATTTTGACTGCATTCTCCATCTTCTGCTTCCTCAATGTCTTTCTCTGGCTTTTCCTCTTTGTGCACATTCTCTTCACCTGCCACTTCACTAGCTTTGTCATCGGTTCCTTCTAATGTTTCATTTTCTTCAGGATTTTTACCATCATTTGTCTGTTCGGTAGCTTCATCCTCTTCAACCTTCTGCTTTGATACCGCCTTAGTTTTACATTCTTCCTCCTTCCCCTCCTCTTCCTCCCTGTCATTTCCGGTATGTACTTCGGCCTTCAAATCACTCTCCTCTGTAGTTTCAACCTGATCTGTCTCACTCTTTTCTACATTATAGTCCTCGCCTTCTACCTCTTTTTCTACATTGTCCTTTTCAATGTTGTTCTCCAGCACAGATGTCAGACTTCCTCCCTCCCCTGCCGTATCATCCACCTGTCTGCCTCTAATGCTCTCTATCTCATCTCCACCATTCCCTGCATCCTCATGTGAAGCACTCTCTTCATGTAAATCCTTCACAGGCTCGTCATCATCTATTTTAGTCCCACTTGTTTCTGCTGCTGCTGTCTGTTCAGCTTGAAGCACCGCGGCTCCACTCAGCTCTGATAAGCTACTTGAACTCTCTACCGGGACTAGGGTCTCTGCTAGCTCAACCGTGGCCTCCCCATCTCCAGGTTTTCCCCTGTCACTCACAGGTGACTCTTCACAGCTGACGTCCGCCGGCTCCTCTGAGGGTTCGGCTTTCGTTTCTGCCGTATCGCTCATGGCCGATGTCTGCTGCTCCTCTGCATCGTCTTGCAGAGCTGTTTCAACAGCCGCTGTTTTCTCGGGTTCTGATGCCAGTGGCTCATTGTTAGTTTCATTGTTTTTCACCTTTTGTTCTGTCTGACTGTCGGCCTGCACACCAGCCTCCTCCTCTATCTCCTCGGGCTCTTTCTCTTGGTCGTCCTCCGCAGCCTCTGCATCACCGGGTTTCACTGGTTCTTCTGCTTGAGACATTGCTTCCTGGTTCTCTACCTCCACCTTCTCTTCAGACTCCTGAAGTGGAGATGTGTCCTTGTCTTCCTTCTCTTTCTCCACTGAATCCTCTTTCTCGGTCCCTATGTTTTCCTCGATACGATCTGCTTCCAATGTAGGCTTCTCCTCTTCTTCTTTGTCTTTTTCGTCTTTTACATTGCCGACTTCGTCGATTGGCTGTGCTTCGAGTTGTTCCTTGTCGTCCTGCTCAACTGTCACCTCTTCTCCAACTTCCCCAGCATCATCAACGCTCGCCTCGCATTTAATCTCCTCTGGTTGGTTTGGTTGTTGCGTCACTAAGGCCTCCGATTCAATAGGAAGAGCATCTGCAAAAACAACCATGATGGCAAATGTTTATTATAAAAATTGCCATGTCTAAAATCTACAGCTATAAAAAGTCAAACTTTCTGCATATGTAATTGATTTATTTGGGATGTAATATGAGTAATATAGTAATATATTTAAAAATGAGTTGAGATATTGGCATTGGTGTAGTTCAGCCCATAATAATGGAGAATGGATTTAAAAATGATACCTTTATTGTTTTGCTGGTTATCTTTACCAGTGGACTCCTCTTCTTCCTCGGTGGTAGTGTCACTGAGTTCTGGTTCAGAGTGGCACTGGCCCTCGGTTAAAATGGCTTCTGCTAGCTTCTCCTGAACAGACTTGGCTGGGGTTAACCATAAAAAGAGAACAATACATTGCATGTGCAACCCAATCATTTCAGTGACATTTGACACAGCATGCACAAATGGAACATTTGTCAAGCCAAAGAGAATGGAAAACCTTAAATGGATATTTATTGAATATGGATACATGCAAACAAAATAAAATATCAACACAACACACAAACACATGCAAAAGAAGATTAACATGCACAAAAAAAAGTAAACATCAAAAACACAAGCTTTATTCTATAGCAACACGACAGACATCATTTCAGCTGCTCCATTTACTTGTGGGAAATTATGTAAAACCTCCAGATGAAATTAATCTTCACACATGTCCTGAAATAAGAGCCCTTTATTTGTCTTGTTGTTATACACCAACTAGCATAGGTTTAGTTTCAAACACTAGATAGTGTTACTGTTTTGTGTGGAGGTTATTGAAATCTAAAATATGTTGTGGATTTAGATATTGATTCAGATATTGATTCACAATTACAACACAACACAAAAAAAAACTTCTAACATAAGCAGGAAAGATGGGGCACACAGGTGGCACGCAGAGAAGGATCACAAAAAAAGCAGTAAAACGTCAAATACAAAATAAAATGAATAAAATAAAATGTAAAAATGCACAGAATTTTGGTCCACTATTAAAATCAGAATCACTTACAGCATGAGACATATATCATACTCATCAAACAATCCCATTGAGACTCATTCTCACAGTTTAGTTTGTTTTAGTTTTTTTGGGGGGGGAATAGTGGAAAAAGCACTGCAATTCAACCAGGTTCACCACAAGGCCACAAAGACTAGGCAAGCACAACAGAGTCTGTGCGATCTGCAGCATACTCACCTCTCTCCACCTCCGCGGGCAGACCTTCCCCTTCCCCAGCGTCTTCTGCGGAAGCGGGGATAGAGGTGTCTTCATGACCCTTACCCATACTCCCGGAGGGGACACTGGTCTCTGTCACCTCCGGCGCCAGTGTCTCCCCCGTGCTCTCCCCTCGAATGCCTTGTGTCTCCGAGTCCTGGGCCACAGCGGGGGTTGCGGGTAGATCCGGTGGGGATGATGGTGGTGGTGGTGGTGGTGGTGATGAAGATACGGGAATCTGGGTGTCTGGGGTATCTGCTTCCGTTGGGTGGTCTTCTGCAGCGGGTTCAGTGGGAGTTTCCTCTGGGTTGGGCCCTGGGGGGTCTTCTTCTCCTCGGGGTTCTTTAGACTCTGCTGCGTGCTGGTGGTCCTCTTTGGTGTCTTCGTCCTCGCTCTGTCTCTCACTGCTGGAGGAACTGGAGTCTGAACGGGACTGCCTGTCTTCTGGAGAAGGGGAAGTGGTGTGAGGTAGACAATTACTTTTACTTACATTGTTGTTTTGTGCATTTTTGAGACTAAAGTAAACCAATTGCTTTATGAAAAGCTACTGGGAAGCTGGGCTAGCGACATCTCCTTGAGGTAAAAGGTGGCAAAAACTGCAATTGTATTGAAGTATAGTATTGTTTTGAATACTATAATTCAATCCCAAAAAAGGGATTTCTTGCAAATAGTAGTACTTACCATTCACTCACCTTTTAACATTTTGAAAATTCATTGCAATCAATGCGTCCAGGTTGAGTAACAGATACTTTAACTACACTTTTCTCCACGGTAAAAACCAGGCAGCATTTGAGTAAATATGTGAGGAATTGTAGCTGACTATTGTTTTGTCACACTTCTTCCATGGAAATGTATATTCACAATTAAATAAAGTTTGTATAGCTCACCATCAGCATCATTGTCTTCACTGTCAGAGGAGGCATACTTCTCCTTCTCCTGCTGTTCTTTGTCACTGGATGGAGACAGAGCTTTGGTGTCTTTCACCTTTGAATTCTCATCTGCCTCATCATCTGCTTCAAAATCCTCTTCATAATCTGCAAGAAAATAGACACATGCTTCATAATCTTAGAAATGTTTGTTGGCATGGTGAAAAGGTTAGGCATAGGTTGTGGTGGAAGATTGTGTTTAGCGATTAATATGGCCTATGCCCGATTGCCGTTGGGTCATTCATTCGCTTTCATTAATTTTACCATCTCGGGGTTTGTCCTCATGTATTATCTCTTCTTTAATTTCCGTCTCCATGTCTTGTGGCTGAGGTGTCTCTGGATCTGCTGTGGAGACAGTCCTCTCCTTCTCCTTCTCCTCCTCCACCTCCTCATTCTCCTTCTCCTCCTCCTCTGCAGTCTCCTTGTGGGTGTCACTGGGACTGCTGGTCATCTCTGTCTCTGTATCGTCTTTGACCCTCTTGGGAGGCGGCGTGGGCTTCTTGTCCAACCCCATTGCTATAATACACCTGGACAGTGAACACATGCAATGGTGTCATATGTGTCCCAGAGCAAGGGCATGGCCACAGGGGTGGCACATGCCCCCCAATATGATTGGCCACCCCAATTAGAAAGGCATTTAAATAAATTATAATTCAAGAATAAACATTTTGTGACATATAATACATGACATATAATATGTTCTGCAAAAACTGGTTATGGTCTTTTTCATTCTATGCCACTCCTACTATTAGTCTGGACACGGCACTGTTCAGCAACTATTTCCTTATCACAACATTCATTGTCAAAGAACTTATAAAACACACAATTCTGTTGAATGACGGTTCCATTCACCAAGAGACACCTATTAAAGCTAAGGAGGACCTCCTATGTCTTACTTGTAGCAGGGAGATGCTCCCTCTACACTGGTGAAGCCAAAGTGTTTGTGCCGGCCAGCCAGCCGGGAGCCCTTGCGGTGTTTGAACTCACAGCAGGAGCTGATGCGCTCCACCTGCATGCCGTTCAGGAAGAAGGTCAGGCTGAAGGGGAAGCCTCGGTGGCGGCGAGACACAAACTGGAATGCCTCTGGGGAGGAGCGGCAGGAAATATGGAAGGATGGGTCACTATGTGGTGCTTCAATAGATAAACCACATGAAGTAGATTTAGAGGTTAATAGATATTCTGTGATGAGAATGGATGGGCACATTGGCGATTGTTTGCCAATCAAATCCTTCCATGATAGGGATTTATCTTTGAGAATCTTTTGGTATCTCTGCAAATTGTAACTAAATGACTAAGAACAATGCTTTCATTCAATAGAGCTGTCTGAGAATCTGCCCTGCGCTACCACATTTCAATTGCACTGCGTATATATTCAGGTTATTGTGTACATTTAGGTTATCTTGACACACACACACACACACACACACACACACACACACACACACACACACACACACACACACACACACACACACACACACACACACACTGTCCCCCTCACCTCCCTCCTGGAGCCGGCCCTTGTACACACAGAGGTTCTCCCCCCCACAGTGCTGCTGGAAAACCTTGACCTCATCCCTCATGTCCACCAGGTCATGGGAGAGGTGCACCGGTCTTGCCAAAATACACCATGTTCACACCCACTCTGCTCTGGTGCATGGAGCTGCGCAGCATCGGTGGTTCCTGGACCGTTCGAAAAATGTATCCAATATGAGGACTATTTACAATATTTAAATGAACCACATTATGTAAGGGATGACTCAGGGTGATTCAAGACCCCTCCGCTTCGTGTGGGGGTCCTGCATCACCCTGTGGGAGTTTAATTTCGCAATGTACATTATCCCGCTTATATCATGGTTTCTTGCTAAATAAATCAATCATTTGACACAAAATATAACTAATATATAAAATAAATAAATGTATTGCTTCCGCTAACAAAAATAGTCTGTTATTATTCTACAGTTGGAAATAGCGTCCATAGCAACGGTACATAGTCTGTTCTTTATAGCAGCAGTCTGCTATTCATAAATAACAGACCGTAGAACACTGTAATAGACCAATTAGAATCGAAAATAAATCTAAATGTATGTATAAAATAAAAATAAATGTTTAAGTTCATGTGCCAAATATGGATCGGTTCTGCTGCTTGTTGCAAAAATATCAAACAGTGGCGCTGTTCATAGAAGATAAATCTACAACCGCAAAACGGCTGTGAAAACCAATGATGTCCATATTTTATAGTCTACCTGTAGGCATCCTTGAGCAAGATGCCTAACCCCCTTACCTACAACTTAAATAGAACCCACTTGAAATAAAACAAAACTAATACAAAGTGTGTTTTATAAATGGAGAACTGAATATTAATATTGTAGACATTAGAACAAAAAAATATAATATAATAAAATGATATACTGTACATCAGAATCAAAGGAAAGTGTGTTTGTGTGTGTGTGTGTTTGACTGTAAATTGCTTTGGATTAAAACATCAGCCAAAAGACTAAATAGTGAATCGTATTACACACATTACATATGATGAAATCCAAAGTGATGTAAAGTAATAGGGGGAGAGAGAGAGAGAGAGAGAGAGAGAGAGAGAGAGAGAGAGAGAGAGAGAGAGAGAGAGAGAGAGAGTGTGTGTGCACTATATTGATGACCTCATTGATGTCAGCTCCGCTGGTGGCGGTGGTGGACCGTAACCGACGACCCCTGATGGTTCCGTTGGAAGTGACCCTGAAACCCCGGTCTTTCCTCTTGGTGGCGGGCGGCACGGGGGTGACGAAGTTGTTGATGACCGGGAGGCAGTACGGGGAGATGCCCCGGGGAAACTCTGTGGTTGTCACACGCCTCTGTAGATCCTTGCTGTCCTGGAGGGTCATGTGACAAAAATACTGTTAGAATCACAGATAAGACAAATAACGGATAAATCATGGACGGATGGGTACTTTTATTATTATTATTCATCCCCAAGTGGAAATCAAGGTGTACCATATGATAATATGACAATATTATAACGTCAGTGGGAGAAAGTGTGTGGGGTGCATGCACATACACACATACACACACCTGTGTCCACATCATTGTATTATATCATTACAAAAAGGAGTTTAAATTGGAATTAAAGCTGGTGGTGATGAATTTAAAACATGAACTTCAACAGGAATAATGAGGAAGTATATTATATTCATTTTTTGCATATGTGCTTGTATAAACAATATGAGTGTGTCTATATGCACATGTGTATATGTGTGTGTGTGTGTGTGTGTGAGTTTAAGAGTAGTGTGCATGTGTGTGTGTGTGTGTGTGTGTTTGTGTGTGCGTGTGTGTGTGAGGGAGAGTCCCATATCGCCACAGCAGCAACAACAACAACAATGCGTGTCTCACGGCGGTGCTGTTAAGCGGCTGCTGGCCGTCATCTGCGGAGCCGCGGTGTCTGTAGGGGGACCGGCGACGGAGGGAGGCCGCAGTGCTGTTGTTGCTGTGGATGGGCTTCAGGCGGGCCGGCCTCTGCATCTTCCCCGGCGCCGTGTTGGGCCGAGACGAGCCCGGCTGCACAGTTCATACGAGCAAAGCTAAAGCACCTATAGGGTAATTCCACTGACTGGTGTTCATGTCGGATTTAGGTGAGATCAGTTGTAGCCTACTCATATTCGGCTTTGAAGCAGGTGGGGGTTATAATTTGAAAAATTATAATTAAATATAATTTGTATATATCAATAATATCAATAATCTATATTCTGTAATTAATATGATGTAATGCTAATGCTAATAATGCTAACAATACCACTACTAATAATATGTGTATTCATGGTTTAGAAGATGGGTGCATCTATTACACTTTGATATAATATCCTGTGGGCCGAGGTTTTTAAATGTATAATTCCATTGGATTTAGAAGATGTCTCTATCAAATGAACAGAAATGATTGACTAAGGACAACAACAGATCTATAGAGGAGTATGCAGCTAGTCTATGAGCCGCTACCTGACTATGCAGCTATTCTCTAGGTAGCGGCTCATAGACTACATGTCCCACAGTCAGCAGATCCTGAAACAAGCCCTAACCTGCTGATGGCATAAACTGGCTGATAGACATGAGATGAGAGAGGGGATTTATGAGAGTAAACAGCCCTGCATCAGCACCGGGTACAACCACACACAGACACCCATGACCTCACTGTTTGCTTTCCTCATACACTGAGGAAACTGAGCCCGAACGCTCACGGTTCAACAGCTGTGATAAAATGCACTTAATCTCACCATGACTTCCCTTTAAAAACAGCCGTTGTCCCAGAGCGCAGTGCAAACAAGCAGAGTGGCAGCGCTCACACCAGATAACCATTACCTTTAGGAGGAACCCTGGACCGCAGGAATAACTCTTTAGATACTAAACCCTGTCACTCAGACTGGCTGTGTGTTTATTTAAACCAGAACTGTATTGCATATAGACATCACCACAGCACACTGCAGGCGCCCTTCTCAGGTATCGCTGGCTAGTCAAGCCGATAGGTCCTGGGCTTGAACCCTAATGTCTCAGGCTGCAACGATTAGTCGATGAATCGATTAGTCGATCGACAGAAAATTAATCGAATCAAATTTTTATAATCAGTTAATTGTTGAGTTAATTTATCAAGTACAAATACCAATAACATTTGCTACTTGATGTTTTAAAAATGTTTGGTTCATGGATCATTATAAGATGAATACTTTAGTTTTTCTTGGCTGCTTGTCAGATAAAGCAAGCACATTTAAGACATCACTTTGGACTCTTGTGATATCTCTTTTGATATAATTTATATTTTCTAGACTAAATGATTAATTGATTAATCAAAAAATTATCATTAGATGAATCAGTTCATCTGAAAATAATCATTAGTTATGTCTGCAATACCTAATTGTATTACCAGATCATTGTACCCGACTTTGTCTACCTGTAGGCATCCCTACAACACCCTACCTGCTCATTAATGACATGTACCTCATGTAAGTGGCATTGGATAAAAGCATGTGCTGTATAGCTAATTAGTACCTAGCAAGATAGATATGCATTGGTGTCACAGTAAAGAACAGTGATCCCCTGTTCTTTATGTGCAAAAAGACCTTCCTAAGGGATACCTCAGTCAGTCGTGTATTGAGGACTCACAGATTCGGTGGACTCGGAGTGCTCTCCCTCTGGGACCGAGTGTTGCGTGCGGATCCCCCTGGGGCCGGTGGGGGGCCGTGGAGACAGGATCTGGATGAGGTCCTCCTCATACCTTTTGGAGCGCTCCACCTGTTGAGAGAAGATGTGAGCCATTTTGGTTGTGTGGTGTGATTGTGTGTTTTTCTTTGGTTGGTGTATGGGGGCCTTTATAAATACCAGGTTAGGTTTATTTGATTTGTAAATGAGATACATGGCATTATAGGGTTACATAGGGTGGTATATGGTGGTGTGTTTTTTTGGTTGGTGTACCGGAAGTCTACACAAAGACCTATTTAGGTGTATTAGTACATTCAATACATAGCATTGATACATTTAACATTAATGGAAGGATCACAAAGTTGAAAAAGTACAAGCCTTAGACATCTCAAAACAAAAAAGGCATATAATATGACAGGTATAGACCTCATTCGATTTTATATGATCCAGAACTTAATTCAGCCAATCATCAGTCTCCGGGCGTCACTAATGTACCTTGATCTTATGCACTCTTTCTCTCCGAGCGAACTCCTCCAGTTTCCGTTTGATCTCTATTTGATGGACGCGCTGCATGGGAAGTACACAGGACAACGTTTGCATAATTCATTGTGCGAGGAGCTCCACACATTACATGGTTGTGTGTGTGTGTGTGTGTGTGTGTGTGTGTGTGTGTTTATGGGCGGTCGTGGTAGTAGTGCTGTGAGGCACTCCTACCTCCATGTCCAGCACCTTGTGGAATATGGCCTGGGCCAGGCATTCTCTCACATGCCTCTGGTGCACTCTCTGCATCAGCCTGTGTCTGTACTCTTTGTCCGGCACGATACGTCCGCTCCTGGTGATCTGCAGGGTGGACGTGATGACGTGAGCAACAACAACATGTAGACTTTGAAATTAATTCAACTAGTGCAGTGCCCGTTCTGGGAACGTGCCTGTTCGGAAGGGTGGGCCCATTGCTTAGCCTCCTCTTTCTCGAGGAAACGCTCATCCAAACAACTTGACACTCAACACTGCGCCTCATTGGGTCCTCAGCAATACACCCGCCAAGTGTGAAGTCGATCAGATTAACGTTTGTCGAGAAAATCGAAGGGCAGACGGAAAGACATACATACAGAGGCTCCTTCCATTTTAGTTAGATGCTTTGGATGAAAGTGTCTACTAAGTACATACTAAGTATGTGAGAAACAACAGAGCAATTGAAATCAGATAGCCAAGAGTTATGTATGTGTGTGTGTGTGTGTGTGTATACATTTTCTGGTTACATCACTGTATAGTTATTGTCTTGTTAAAGCTGCCATACCAGGCCAACTCTTTGCAGGTGTCTTCTTATCCGAGTGTTGCTGAAATATCCAGCGAGATGCTTGTCTGTCAGACTATTGTAGGCTGAGATCAGTCTGTGTAAAGACGTCAAACATTTCAAACAAAAAGTAAGTCTTGAACAAAGTTGTAACACATAGAAGACAGACATTGAATTCATTTCTAGAAAATATGTTTTAACTATTTACAATGTGAGCAAACGGGCACTAGTTTAGGAATTCATGGCAACATCTTTGTTGTTTGCTTGCTTACCCCCCTCATCAACAAACAGTGTTACAGCCTCCATGGATGGCTTCTAGCTGGTCGAGGGGCACTTTTTTTTTCCAACCCAGATTTTATTTCTTCAAGCATTTGTGAGAGGGACATCAGGATCTTACAAATATGGGGTCCATTACTGGTGTCTGATTACCCACAGGATTGAGTGTGTGTGTGTGTGTGTGTGTGTGTGTGTGTGTGTGTGGGGGGGGGATACATATCACACTCAACCCACTCAACCCCTTTTGTGTCCCTGTCTGTGTCCTATTCTCTGCAGGATAGGGTCAACAGCGCGTGTCTGCTGGGTGCATGGTGCATGGTGCATGGTTACTGCAGGCTGAATGTCATCCTGCATGTGACCATGGTCATATATGCCTTCAGACAATAAGCTTTTAATTAAACCTACATTTCAGTGAATTTTTTTTTTCAAAGAGCAGCCTAACATTCATTCAATGTAGTCCCAAACAGGAACTTGTGCCAAAGATAGTCCTCTAATAAAATTAATTTAAAAACAAACAAACATATAGGGTTATTGTTAAACAAAACTCCCTGATAAAATCAATTGCACCTACCCGGGGTTGAGATGACTCATGACTTCAGCTGGTCGCCTCTTTAATGAATAAATCCAGATCAAGGCTACCGACTGAGCTGAGACCCTTTATACCGACAGGAAAGCAGCGGCTGTGAGACAACTGACGGTCGGAGTTGAAGTGTACCGGTTCTTTAAACCAGGCAGCCCTTGCAGCAGCAGCAGCAGCAGCCCAAGCGGAACCGACAGAGCCGTTGCTATGGGAGGTCACGTGACCAGGCTGCTCCACAGGTTGGTTTACGCCACATGGGGCCACTGGGCTGCGAAGTTGCGCCTATGTGGCCACATTTGTATTATTATCATATTTGATAACACATAATTCAATATTGTTTGTTTCCCCTTGGGCTCATGTGGGTAATACATGTTATTATCAAAAGCGTGCTATTTCCAGACTATAAGTATGTTTGTGTGCGAATCACATGCTTCTGCAAATAGGACTATATGGCCCCCTTGTGGAAGGAGAAGGGCAGTTGTTGGCTATTATTGCTATTATTCTGTTATTACAATCGTCATTGATCATCATAGTCTTTTGGTCGACTACCCATACCATTATCGTAATAGTCCTGAAGAAAAGTGTAAATGTATATTATTAAATGCCTATTTGAAGTGTGTTTTATAGTTTCCCCATAACTACCCATGTACATTGTGGTAAGTTATGAAACTAAGCTTAACTTAACTTAGAAGATGATTAACCTAACGCTTTTGCCTACTAACCTAACTGATTTTGGATTCAAATGATCCTGAATAAGTAACCTTATTCACCTCTAACTGTGCACAGACCTGCTGTAGTCACTGTGACCAGAAGATGGCGCCCTTGCTCTGTAATGACTGTGGCGTTCATGGTTATAGCTCTGGTTCTGGTATTGTATATAGACTGTAGCCTATAGCGTCATGCTTATTTGTGAATGAAAAATAGGATGTTTTTGATCATCACACACACGCACACACACACACACACACACACACACACACACACACACACACACACACACACACACACACACACACACACACACACACACACACACACTATCCAAAGCAACCAAAGCTTATAATTATATCCACTATTTAGGCTATATATTATATATATTATACATTTATATATTCAGTATATATGGTTCGACGATTTTCAAGGCATGCATCAGTAGCCTGCAGTGAAGCCTTGATACTGTCATTTGGTTCCTGCACTAAGCATCACACATTACTCCTGAATCTGAGTTCAGAGATACCTTAGGCATTGGGCACTCATGCAAAAGATTGCTTTTATTATAACGGATCCAAATATTATTGTTGTAATTGTTATGGTTACCACTTGTAAACCTTATGTCAGATTGAATACTATGATTTCATTTGGCACAAGGTTTGTCATTGTGGTTCGATTCATTTAAATGGAGTGTTGTTTTTTTTATATTCATCGCTGCATGTCTTAATTTTGTGAACTTTGATGGCTGATTTAATTCAACATGGTTGGTTTAACTTGGCACAAGAGAGGACAACTGATGAAGTGTCCATTGAAGTCCATTTTAATCCTTCAGCCTGTAATCACAGTTACAGTCTCAACGGGCTTCACTGGCCCACATTATACGACCCCCCCCCCCCCCCCCCCCCCCCCCCCCAGCCCCAAGCCCTCTAAAGGGATAACTCCCTAAACCCAGAGGAACCAACCTTGAGAAGCAACACACAAGAGACATCCAGGGATATAATGATAGCAAAAAACAAAAACAAAACAGAAACTAAGCTCATGTAAGTGTAAGATATGAGTCTGTTGCTCTAAGTACACTTTTTTTTTAAACAGTCTAAAATGCAATGCAACAGAGCAATTGAAATCAGATAGCCAAGAGTTCTGTGTGCATACATTTACATCACTGTATAGTTATTGTCTTGTTAAAGCTGCCATACCAGGCCAACTCTTTGCAGGTGTCTTCTTATCTGAGTGTTGCTGAAATATCGAGCGAGATGCTTGTCTGTCAGACTATTGTAGGCTGAGATCAGTCTGTGTAAAGACGTCAAACATTTCAAACAAAAAGTAAGTCTTGAACAAAGCATTAGCCGTCCAGCTAAGACCATTGTGGGTATGGACAGTGAAAGGTGTTAGTACTGTAATGTAGTGTTGTACTTGTATTTGATGTATCGCTGTGATCATTTCATACATACATAAGTTGAGACTCTGTAAAGGATTTGCGTGATAAACCATCTATGCAAATAAGTGACTGTTATGATGTAATAGTAATGTAATGTCCTTCACTATGTGAAATCAAAACATGAGACCATTTTTACAAAATCCAACATGACACGAAAGTTATCAAAATATTACAATGACATTTCAATCTTAGTAAATACTAGAATACAAAACAAACACAAGATACTGTGCACTGGGTAATCATTTAAAGATATTGAATTGTAACTTCTGGGCTATACTTTTTTATAGCCGAATGAATCAGCCTAGGCCTATATTCATTCAACTTTCAATATCCACTATTACAGAGATTTGATTCAGATGGAGGCTTTGTTTTGTTTATTTCAAAAATCAACATTGTGCACTCAAACAAACCGACAAATATATCAGAAGCGAATTGAGCTGCAAAGACGCTTTGGTCGCTCATAAAGATTCGCTGCGAATATTTCTGTTCGCTTTTGTCGCTGAAGTCGCTCATGGCGTACAACAATTCAATTTTGCAGACGCATTTAAAGGAGCCGCATGCTTTTAGTACAGAAAGCCATATCAAAGAGTGAACTCCACACTTTGGCCATACTGCAGACAGAGACGGTTTTGCTTGTTGGATAAATGCTTACGGGTTTAGTTCCCCACGTCTGATCGCTGTAATTCGGAGCGTGAATATCGGTTGAATATCTAATATCTTTCTAACTTAAAAAAAACACTTCTGTATTTTTTAAGACGATAGTCGCACATCCCTAGTAACTACGCCGTGAAGGTGAACCCTCCGGGACACCACACCGCTAATAACGAACCGCTCCGCCGAAGGAGCCGCACATCCACACGCACCGGACAAAATACCGACAAACATGTTTTCCATTTGATTGCTTTTAAATAAAGTTGTGTGCAGTTATATGGATAAATACGACTATTAAAAGTGTTCATGTCTCCTTCCTGGTCCAGAACCGCTTGGTCTATGCCGTTAATAGGCGGCCCGCTTCGTGCGTGTGCTTGTAAAAATGATATTTAAGCTGATTATTACGGTATTGTATTGTCTCTGAAATTAAAAAAAAAGGCTTGGATCGTACAACACCGGGTGCCCCGCCACAGCCGCGATTAACTTTTCAGTCGACATTTTGATGTAGGCTACGGAAGTAACCAACAAAGTACAGTAGGAACCAAAGTGCCGGTGTTCCCTGGGACCCACGCAAGTGAAGAGCATCTACATTCCGATTGGTTGTCAGTGTTTTGCCGCTGAAACGCGTCATAGTAATTTGCATAAAGTTCAACCGTCTTCAACTTTTTTTGGTCGCTCTGGTCGCTCAACTTTTGCCGCTGGTAGCGTTGGTCGCTTGTGACGCTTTGGTCGCACTTGCCCATAGAAATTGAATGACTTCCGGTGATTTGGTCGCTCAATTCGCTTCTGTGAACGCACAGTAGTTGACGGACACCTTGACAACATTCCCCATGGCACCGACACGGACATATATGTGTACCTGGATACCTGCAATGTTCAATGGCCATAATGAACACTGTAATCAAGGCAGACATTTTACCAGAATTAAACGCTTAACGTGACGCCATAAACGCTTAAAATAACAATTACCCTTTAAATAGCTCTGGGGCTGATTATGAATTCCGTTTGGGAGAGGGGTGAGGAGGGTGGTGGGGGGGGGGGGGGGGGGGTTGGCTGTAAGTTGGGGGGCGGCAAGGAGTTTGTGGGAGTCATGCGGCTCTGGTGATGTTGGTGGGGGCGGATGGTGGCGGGTGTGTGTGTGTGGGGGGGGGTGGGGGGGGGGGGAGCAGTCTTTGCAATCAGCGTTAAATAGAGCCGTTTTGCAGCCTGTGTGATTGTCAAGTGGGCCATTACTCCCTGATAAGGGCACTTTTTCTCCCCTCGCGTCGCCCTGATTGGCCCCAGCGCAGCTCTCTCTCTCTCTCCCCTCCGCGCACGCTGTCCCCCGCGCAATCAGGCCCCTCTTACTCTTGCTTAGCCATTTTCACCAGTGATTTTCACCCAAACCCCCCCCCCCCCCCCCCCCCACACTCCCCCCCCCCCCCCCAGTACCCCCCGGCCCAGCCCACCAACAACACCCCCCCCTCCTCCTCCTCCTCCTCCTCCTCCTCCTCCAGCTCCACCAGCCGCCCTCCCTCCACCCCCGGCCACCTCTTCAACCCGATCCACTTCCCCTTCACATTCTGACGAGGGCCCTTTTATGGCAAGGAGAAAAAAGGTCACGGCAAACTCACTTGTGTCAATTGTAAACCACCCCAATTTGGGCTGATTTCAATGAAATAAAGGAATAGTCGTGGGCCCAAAAAGGAAGCAAAGGTTGAGTCCTTTTGGAAGTAGCAGATTAGGGGATTTTCTGGGGCCTCTCATAGGGGCCAATTGCCCATTGTTTCTTCGCATAACAGTGCTACTGTATTGAGCTGCAGGTGATCCTGTGTATAGCTGTCACCTTCGCAACAAAAGGACACGAGAATAAAAGTATACACGATCCACTATTATGCACTATAGCCGTTGACTATACACTATAGACTACGCAACATATAACAACACATCATTTTTAACATCTGATAATCATTTATAAAACACAACTCCTCCACTCCTGTTATGTGAAAGAAAAGGATGTAGTTATTGTGTCGATATTGGGAATAAGCTGAAACAAAGTCTTCGGTGTTATTTCCCATTGACAACATGAACAAGGTAATCACAACAACACCTATGCAGAGTCTGAGTCTCTTATTATTAGAGTGACATATTCAGATATTCATCGTGGTAATGATGATTATTATACCGGTAATTGAGTCATATATAATGGATCTATATACCAGCATGCAAAAGATAGACATACATACATATACATATACATACATACATACATACATACATACATACATACATACATACATACATACATAGAACCAGACAGACAGACAGACCAATTGATACAATACAAATGTCAACATTTACTCTGTCTATGTACATTGCTGTTACTCATCTGAATGCGTCTGAATCTATTGGACCACATGCATCAGCCTACAGTAGGCAGAGAGCACATGGGAGAGGAACAGAAGCTAGTAGAACGAGTTCGAGGCCGTGTTGATAGAGGAGCCACTTGGCCTGCTCTGGCTTATCGCTTTTGTTTTTGTCTGGTGTGCATCATGAGCAACATTCACAAGCTCAATCGGCCATGTGAAGGCGGGCAATAAAAAAACACATACACTGACACACACACACGCACACTCGCACACACACACACACACACACGCACGCACGCAAGCACACACACACACACACACACACACACACACACACACACACACACACACACACACACAGGTAAATAAGACTTTTGTGAAACAGTATAGATGGAGAGATCGATAGAGATAGAGAGAGAGAGAGAGAGAGAGAGAGAGAGAGAGAGAGAGAGAGAGAGAGCACTTTGACTGCTACCAAAGCCTTTGGACAGGGGAGGACAGGAACAGGGGAGGACAGGGACAGAGACAGGGGTGAGACAGGGACATGGACAGGCCTTAAACAAGCAAACCAACACCCAACCCTGCCATCCAGCGCAGACGATGCGGTTGGCTCACTTGTTACTTTAGTTGTGCATGGGATGTGTGTGTGTGTGTGTGTGTGTGTGTGTGTGTGTGTGTGGTACAGAATGCAATGCTTGAGATGAGCTGTCTGATAAGACGCATTCATCTCCACCGGGCGGAACAAGAAACATGGCCATGAAGGCACGCTAGCTCCTTTATCCCTTATTCCCAACCCCACGTCTCCACCTCGCCAGTGCAGTGGAGGCGGAGGTGGTGGTGGTGGTGGTGGTGGTGGGGTCTCAGATGGTGTGATATGGATGTAGCTCATGCCAGTGCAGGTTTGTCTCGAGCAAAGCTCAAACTATCCCAGATGAATTGACAGGGGTTATGAATGGGACTTTTTTTTAAAATAATGTGCATATAATGTTTGGGTTGGTTTTGGTATACTTGTGAGGACATATCCTCTCATGTGTGTGTGTGTGTGTGTGTGTGTGTGTGTGTGTGTGTGTGTGTGTATGTGTGATTGTTTGTGTGTGTGTGTGTGTGTGTGTGTATGTGCCTGCGCGCGCATGTGTGTCCGTCCTTGCGCGCGCGCGTGTGTGTGTGTGCTCGTGCGTGTGTGTTTATGAAGGAAGCATGGCCAAGGAGAGAGAATTCAAGCTCATGTCACTATAGTTGGAAAACAGAGGGAGAGCGGGAGAGAGAAAATGAGAATGTGAGTGAAATCAACTCACTATATTGTTACTTGTAGATAAAATATAGCTAGAGAGAGAGGGAGAGAGAGAGGATGTTTATCTGTCGTGGTTGTCCAAATAAAGTTATAATACAAATAAAGGTTTGTTCCCCTAACCACACTATTCGAGTGCTTATTCGAGCATAAAGCAAAAAGTCTATTCGCTATAGGCCGAAGGTATAGGGCCTGTAAAACATCGAAATGAAAAAAACGGTTTCATCCATTTGAGATCAGCTAACATTTGGTTGCTATGTTTGGAGGGAAAAAATATTATAATTCAGGATGAATATTAAGAATATTAGCTGAATATTTATCCGACATAGGATTCTTATAGGTCCTTTAATTTAACATTGTCCTTAAAACATAGCGACTGTATTGAACAAATATAATTTGAAAACAATCAGAAAAAGAATAAATCTATTTGTTCGATTTGGGACGAAAAATCAAATGCATAGAAAAGCACACATAAGTGAAATATGTCCTTTCCAGTAGGCGCGGCCAAGGAGGACGCGGGGAAAGAAAGGGAATTACGATCCGCCCTCAAGAAACACCTAAGGGTGGATATGGGCAAACACAACTATTTGGGAGTTGAAAGAGAAACATAATTATATTGAGTTAACGGCGGGATTTTGACTTGTGTTTGGAGAACTGGATTTATCACAATGCGGTGGAAAAGCGAGGTCAAGGTAGAGTGCTGCGGCAGTATTGACGAGAATGACCACGAAGGTGTGACGATGCTGATATGTGACGACGGGGTGAGTAACGTGTTCAACTCAATTGAACTAAAGCGCAAAGATATCTCTGGCGCTAATATAGCGTGTGATCCGCTGCAGGGTTTTGACTAGATGTGGGATGCTCTGCCCGGACTGTCAGGCCTTGTCATAGACCAGTCCAAGATGTACCTGCCGAAAACCAATCTGGCGCTATAACACACTGCGCAGTGTTGTCACACTTTCAAGAAATGTCTTAGAAAAAATTACCCCCTTTCTGAATATTCTGCAATTAAAACTCAAGCAGTTAATGAGACCTCTTCACCTGTGGGTTTGCCCGGGCAGGCGTTTGTGTCGAACTTAGTCCTTTTAATTGCTGTTATTAAATAAATCAATTCCCTTTCCACCGCGACTTTGCGCTGGGCTTTTGATTGGCATGTGAAATTGCTGTGTTTGGGTTTGACCATTGTTCGGGCAGAATTGCTGAATCACAAATGCAGATCTCAAGAACATAATGCACATTGGATAACTATTACTTCAAGTGCCGCGTGTTTTTGTAGGTAATGACTATACTTCCCTTTTAAATGCCATTTTGATAATCGCGGAGGTTGTCATGGTGAAAAGTGAAAGGGATGTTATTTATAGGGTGCAGTAGGAGCGCTTGAAGGCGGATGAGAATGAGTCCCTTTGAAGCGAAACCCTCCGATCGCGGCTTTTCCAGGACGACCATACGTCTGTGTAACTTGTAGTCGACCCATCGCTGCGATCCTGCGTCTTTCTGGAAACGTTACTTTTTGTTTCTTCTGACAAAGATGTCAACTTGCAAAACTTAAGACGCGTTCTCGGAAGAAGCGCACGGACTCCTCTCGTGATGTTGGTATGATGCGTCAAGAAAAACATACGTTGCGTTCAAACTGCTCTCTAATCGCGGGACTAGATGCGCTCCTGTCGGCCTGCATAGTTGTCTAACCACAGGTATGTTTGCCCCACAGGACACCTCCGTGGAGGTGCTGGATGAGGACTCCTGCTCGTCGTCCCTGCAGGCGATGGCTTCCGCGCCTCTCTTAGCGAGAACTGTGTGCGCAAACTGCAACGAAGACATTGTGGATAAATATTTATTAAAGGTGTTAAAAAATCTATTTATAGTAGCCTACCAAGGCTTTTGATATTCAGTAGTCTAAACGTGTCTTTTCGATTTAAAAAACAGCAACTTTAGGCCTATCCCTGTGTCGCGTTTGGACTGATGAGATGACGTCTAATTGTCATGCCCTTAGTTATTAGCCTATGAGTTTATGTTTGATTGACTTCTGCTTAATTGCTGTGTATTTCGTGTAGGTGAACGACTTGTGCTGGCATGTGCGCTGCCTCTCCTGCAGCGTGTGCCAGACTGCGCTTGGCAGCCACGCCAGCTGTTACATTAAAGAAAAAGAAGTTTTCTGTAAACTGGATTACTTTAGGTAGGTTTTCATCCGCGCTGCTGAGGTCTGACATGACATGATATGCACAGTAGACCTAGTGGCGTATGAAACTGATACTTTACTGATATTTTTCCAGAATGTGGGAGGATAATCATAGCTTTTATTGTTATTATTAGGCTATGTATAAAATAATAATTAGTAGGCTATTATTATGATTATCATTATACTTTAATAATCATAATAATTACAATAATAATATTTTGTATTATTGCTGCTGTTGTTATTGTTGTTATTATTGTTATGTGGAGGCCTATTATTATCATTATTATTAATATTATAATTAATATTATAGTAATTATTATGCATATTATTATTATTATTAGCCTATTGTTATTATTATTATTATTCTCCTATTATTATTTATTTATTTTGTATTGTTGTTGTTGTTGTTGGAGCATGGTGGAATTATTAAGTCTATTTATTAAGTAGGCTATATCTAAGGCTCTTGTTGGTGAAAACCCAATATTTTGCATATGGGTTACTATTACAGCGTAGGCTACTTTTGATGCTCTGACTACCCCTTTATATGTATTTTTAAAAAAGACCCATCCCTAATGCTTAACACAAGATAAACAGACACGAATTTCCCAATTTTCTAAGATTGCTAATGATCCTCCATACAGAAGATATGGGACGTGGTGCGCCTGCTGCGGCCGCAACATCCACTCCACGGACTGGGTGCGCCGGGCGAAGGGCAACGTGTACCACCTGGCCTGCTTCGCCTGCTTCTCCTGCAAGCGGCAGCTGTCCACCGGGGAGGAGTTCGCCCTGGTGGAGGAGAAGGTGCTCTGCCGCGTGCACTACGATTGCATGCTGGACAACATCAAGCGGGCCGCAGAAAAGGGTAAGAGCCGCCGAGACGGGCCTGTACACAGTAAGCAACACTGTACCGTACGGAAGATCATATTTGACCGAATTTTTTATTTTTATTTTAGAACTTTAAAAAATGGGATCATTTGTTGAGCTATTGACTTTAGGCTAGGCCTCTATATTTTGGTAAACATATAGGCCTGAATAGGCTGCATTAGGCCCGGATTTCCACGACTTTGAATGCCCTCAAATGGCCTACCCATGTCTTAAAATTCAGTAACCTCTTTTAGTCAAATTCTTTCATAAATGTAACTAGGCCTATTTTATCTGGATTGTGTAAGGTGGGTCCAGACATGTCTTTAAATGGAGATGGATTGCGCGAGCTTTATTTAGGCCTATTTATTCAATTAAAAATAACAAACATATATTAATAGACATATCATAAATATTTCCAATCAAATGACAATTCATGCAGGAAACAGTGTTAATATGGAGGGCGCTATGCCCACGGAGCAGGAGCTGAACCAGCCCAAGCCGTCCAAGAGAGCCCGGACCAGCTTTACTGCGGACCAGCTACAGGTAAAAACCCAACGGTTCTGCCGACCCAGACTGGGTCTCTATTCTCTAGAATGGTCACAAGGTCCATGATTTAGTTTTCTTCAAAATGATGGATTGCCCTTTATTTACATAAATAAAATAAAAACTATAGGCCTATTATTTTTTGTCGAAATCACCCATTCATTGTATAATCTAATAAACAAATACAAATTAATATATATATATATATATATATATATATATATATATATATATATATATATATATATATATATATAATTTGTATTTGTTTACCTAATATACTGTATATATAATGATGTTATATTTATATTATATTCATAATTAGGATATAAATTGGGAGTTTAGGAGATTATCATGAAGGAGCAGATAGGAGTGAGCAGTGATTCTCAACTGGTGGGTCGCGACCCAGGCATTTTGAGTGGGTCGCAGAGCATATGCCAAACATTACTCTTTAGAAAGAAGCCCATGAATTAACTAATGTTTAAATGTTAACTCATGTTTCAATGGCTTACTTTTTCATTGAGCTTAGCCCCAATTGTTGTAGCTTTTTGTTCGCTCAATGCTTTTAACAGTACATGAAGGCATAGTTGATTACTGCAATACTGATAAATACATTTTTTATTTTTTGGGTTGTGACTTATGACTAATGACACAAGGGTCCTGAGACTAGACCAGTTAACACACAGGCTTTCTGCCTAATCCTAACCCTAACTTCGTACCCCATAAGTGCAGACGTTTGTAAGTGACTCGGTTAAAGTTAACTGAGTCTATAAAAGTCTTAAAAAATACAGGACACTAACCCTGGTCTCCTGGGTGAAAGTCCTGTGTTTGACACATTCATCCACCACAACCTCCTCCTACATGAACTTTGTTGCTCTTTATATTACGGGACCTAAAGCCTTTCTGTCAGAAAGGCACACTTCATGCGACCAGCACAGAACCACTGCACCACTGCTTTCAAAGATATTAAACACCATGTGTCACCATCCCTGCAGGTGATGCAGGCCCAGTTTGCTCAGGACAACAACCCAGACGCCCAGACGCTGCAGAAACTGGCCGAGCAGACGGGGCTCAGCAGGAGAGTCATACAGGTGAGACCTCTCCTTTCTTTATCAGTCTGTTTCATAGAAAGCTTTTTTCAGGTATGATCTCTGTTGGAAAAAGCATCTGCATGTTGGAGTTTAGAAGCACAATTCCTCATTTATGTATTTCTAATATCAAATATATTTTTCAAACCAAAACATTGTCGTTTTAATAGCCATGGATAATATATTGTGCCGCATCAATCAATGTGAAAAATACAAAGGTATTGTGAAAAATACTATGCTATTGGGACCTAAGTTGTATAGGCTAATAATTTAAATTCATTGTATTTCGTTACACCTCTACTATTAGAAAAGCAGTCGGTCTTTATATTTGTCTGTCTTTCTCATCGTTCTGTCTGTCTTTATGTGTATCTGCCTGTATGTCTGTATGTCTGTCTGTCAGCCTGCCTGTATATCTATCCGTTTGTCTTTCTGCCCTTCTGTCTATCTGTCCACATGTCTGTACTTTGTCTGTGTATGTGTTATCCTTCTGTCTTTTCATCATTCTGTCTGTCTGACTGTCTTGTCATTCTGTCCATCTGTTTGTCTTTCTGACCTGTCTGTCTCCCTCTGTCTGTCTTTGCATGTGTCAGTCTGTCTTTGCATGAGTTCAGTCTGTCTGTTTGTCTGTCTCTCAGTCCATCCATCAGCCTGTCCATCCACTTATCTGTCCGTCCGTCCATCCTGTCGGCCCAGTCTTAACCACAGCGCCACTTGTCCACTCAGGTGTGGTTCCAGAACTGCAGGGCGCGGCATAAGAAACATGTTAGCCCCAGCCACACCTCCAGCACCCCCATGACCTCCATGACCCCCATGACATCCATGACCTCCATGACCCCCATGGGCCACCTCTCCCAGCCCACCCCCACCCCCGAAGAGCTCCAGTACTCAGGGTACGGGGGCCCCGAGGGGTCCATGCTCTCAGCCCTCCACTCCTTCATAGACGGTAAGCTGCCAGGCAGACATCTGGCCTGTTGTTATTATTATTATTATTATTACTATTATTATTATTATTGTGTTGTTATTGTAATGTAATAAACTGATGATGTAAAAACTAAAGTATTTTGCTTGTAAAGCGTGATATGTTTGGTTGCATTTACATTTAGATTTACATTTAGGGCATTTAGCAGACGCTTTTGTCCAAAGCGACTTACAATTAGTATATTTGTCAAAAGAGTGAAACAACAATATATCTCTGTCGGTACAGTAAGGATCTCAATAGAACAAGTTTCAAGTGCTCAACTGCTAGGGAACCCATTCCTCGTAAACAACAAAGAAAGCTTGGGTAAAAATGCTACACGAAGCTAAGTGCTATTTTTGTTTCATGGTATGTCAGTTAAAAAATGTAGGATTCGGTTTTGAATTCATAATGCCAGTGTGTTTTGTAGTGAGAGTAGAAACCATAGACATACTGATGTAGATGAGACTGATTAATGTCATTGTGATATACACTGTTCTTGTTCTCCACAGTGCACCCCCCTTCCTCCATGTTGTTCCAACCACTGCTGCCACCCCATAATATGACCTCGCTGCCCGTATCCCATGCCTGAACTGCTTGTTCATGCACCTACACACACACACACGTAAATGCGTGCACACACGCACGTGCACACACACACACACACACACACACACACACACACACATACATACACAAACGCACACGCACACGCACACACCAAGAAATTCTCAGTATTGACAGTATTCTCAAGGTCATGGTAAACTTTTCCGTTCAATGTCAAAGACAACTTTTCAGCAAATTTCTTTTCTTCTCTGAAATTGTTATGGTATTATTTATATATTTATATTATTTTCAAAACCTTCAATATGCTTTTGGTACCTTATGGATGGCTGTCATTTACGATCTAATGTACTTTGTTTGTGGAAAAGATCTCTATGTACCTCTGACATAATAGAGAAACTTGTCTGTTTGTGTACTTGTACTGCAAAGTGCCAGAGTGCGGCAGTTATATTTCAAATGAATGCCGCCAAACCTCACCTGCCATTTTGAGAGTTGACTCATCATGAAGATGAAATTGTAATATTATTTGTTTGTATAATGTATTGTATATCAGTGTTTTAATATTGCCAGTTAATTTATTTATTGTTTGTATTTGAGATGTCCATTTTGGAAATAAATGTCTAAATAAAATTATTCTTGAACTTAGATGAGAACAAATCCTGGAGTAGCATCATGTTGCAAACCATTAATGACCGATGGTGGACAACTAGCATCTATAATTATAAGTAGTGAAACAATTCATATTTCAGTATATTACAAAAAAACAAAGAACTTTATACCATCTCAATCTATTAAGTCATTTTGTTTGAATGTTTAAATTACATAAAGCCTTTACTGCACTAAAAAACACAAAAACAGGAAAACATGAACTATATTTCCAATTCAGCTGATCAAAGATGCGTACACAAATGTATTCTGTAGTCTTTTTTTTATCTAGCACATAGCTATCTCAAAAATGATAAAGACAGTTGCAGCACATTCAAAATCCAGCAGATTGACTTGTGTCTACTTGTTGACTGTGGTTGACCAAAAGAATCCAATTCAGCAAATGGGCGGGAGGCCAAGTCATATACAAATACCATTTATCCTCCACTTATCAAGATCAGATCGGGAGAACTATAGACTGGTAA
Organism: Merluccius polli; assembly: GCA_030340625.1. NCBI lineage: Eukaryota > Metazoa > Chordata > Actinopteri > Gadiformes > Merlucciidae > Merluccius > Merluccius polli. The sequence continues at coordinate 74,187 of JAOPHQ010000057.1, read as the reverse complement.
AAACAAATCGTCATCAACATCTAATCATCAAATCAACATCTCACTCAACATGAAATATCAGTTTCAAGAAGTATCTATCCTAAATGTTTGAAGATATCTAGGATCATGTGACAATTGTGTTATCCTTTTCACATTAAAAGTGAACTTTAAAGGTGTACCACAGGGTAGCGTGTTGGAGCCCGTTGTGTTACTGCTTGTGTAACAGGGGGTACAGTGTGTGTGTGTGTGTGAGAGAGAGAGGCTGGCAGTGATGTCATCAAAGACGCTGGGCACAGTAAGGGCTGTTTTCTTTTGTTTTGGATGAGGGCAGCAGAGGAAAGGTATCGGTTGGGACACAAAGGAGTCAAAACAGTAACTATGAACCAAGCCAATATATGAACATGTAGGCCTAATTTAACTTAAAAAATGTGACCTTCCCCGACTGTCTCTATTGCAGAGGGTTTTGCCCAGAAAAAGTAAGGAAGTGACAAAAACATCTCTTCTTTCAGAACTTTTTAATTTCTACATTTTATGTGCATTATATCCTCTCACGCCACTCCCATTGTCTGTTTAGAACTAATGTTTATTTATGATTAGGCCTATAATTAACATTAGTTTATGATATAGTCCCTTTAAGGTACCTAATTACAAATTAGTTAAGTTATTTTTTGTAATCTGTATGATATAATAGCCAAACAAAGTGTTTCAGATTTACCAAAGAGTTCAGTCACCATAAAACAGAATTATAAACATTTGTTCTCTTAATTTTATGAAAAAAGCATTGTCACCCTCATTTTACAGGACAATTGGATGGTGAAGAATCAATCACTTTCAACCAGTAGGCCACATAGCAAACTAAGTAAGGAATCACTTTGAATATTTTTTCTGAATGCTACAATGTTGTAATGGAATAAACAAACAAATATGACGTTATGATATAAGATAAATCACAATAAGCACACAGAATTTTACTCAATATCCCTGTATATATCAATATGCTCATGATACCAAAATACCTTTCTTAACAGTCCAACTGAGGGACATTATAGAATATGGTCATTTAAGGTATGGTATCAGATTAACTCTTTTTTGGGTTAGTTAGCTTTTTGGGGTTATTTTTCATTTGGAGGGCATATTTTCTAACCATAATTCATATATATATATATATCTATATAAATAAATTGAAGAATATGTACAAATGATTCCCCCAGTTTATTGATATATTATATATATAATTTCTATAAAAAATATGGAAACCAACCGTGATTCACATTCAACACAATCAACACACAACAGCAATCCATCCCTTTTACAAGAATTAGTGAGAGTACAAGAGATGAATGAGATAATAAGCATACAGTTAAAGCCATATACGTGAGGTAAAGATAGATAGATAGAAAGATGGACTGCATTGAGGACTGAAATTCATAGGTAACAAAGGACTTACAAAACATGTAAGTTGGCTGTTGCATATTTCATACAGTCTATGGATGGATCACCAAATAACATCAACTTACATAGAGCTGTAAACCTGAGCAAAATTCATACTTCATATTTTGTCTCTACACTTTTATACAATACACAATCAATAATACTGATCCCTTCATGAAGTTCCACAATACATTTAAAACAACATCAAATCTTATGGTACAAGATATATAAATTAACTTATTATATAAATTACTATATAAAACTATATAAAAAAACTATATAAAAAAAAAACTATATAAAATAACTAAATTACAGTTAGACATGGAATACGGTAGCCTACTATTATGTGGCAATTCAACACTGTAATAATTATGATGGTATTCCGTACATGATGACTAAATTATATAGCCTTTAAGAACGGAAGGCTGTGTGGCAAATGTAAGTTCAAGTTCATCCTACATGGATGACAAAACTTTCAACCTTTTCAAGGCAAAACACTTGCAGTGCATTGATGACAAGACTTATCGTGACATTTGGCACCACCCAGTGGTGAAAACTGGCAACTACATACGATGCAGTACAAACAATACAAAATTAGTCGTAAACACAAATGGCAAAGCATTTCTATCCTGGGGTCAAAATGTAATCAAATATTTAACTTTTTTAAGATTTACTTTAAAGTCCATGGATCCCACATACATCATCAGTGCCTGGTTTTCCCTGCGTTGGTAAGTTTGTCCTTTCCAGCATTCCCTCTCAAGCTGGTGGGCTGTCTGCTGTTGTTCTTGTTGAGAATGGTCTGCAAGGAGCTGCTCATGTAGAAGGGTCGGCCTGCAGAACCGTTGTTGGTTTCTAGATCCACCACTAGAGGTCACCAGAGTCACAGATGAGACATTTCGTTAGAAATCGACTTCTCTCTCTCTCGCTCTCTCTCGCGCTCTCTCACTCTCCACACATGAGTTAATAGATACGGGGGAAAAAGCATTTCACCATTTTTATTTATTTAAAAAAATTATTCACATTTTCATTGGATTTCATTGATAAAAAAAGAATTCTCCTATACAAAAAGAACACAAATTGACCCTCAAACAGATCTGAACCATTCAATAGAAAATTGTTTACCAAAGATGGCTTCAACATCCTTTTATAAACTTTATCACAAAGGTCCCAGTAGTCGGGTCAGAACCACAGAATAAGAGGGACATTTCTTTCTCTTTCCATCAACTATATAGGCACATAAACTACAATGACTGCATTCAGATTTCACAAATGCTTCTACTCAATTCTTACCTTTAGTAAAATGGTAGAAAGTTTAGGAAGTCCCATCAACCCATAAAATGTCCTTGTTTCCTCAAACAAGAGAAAACGTTACCATGATAAAAACCTCCCCAACCTCCTCCTTGATTCTTCTGATTGACCTTTATTTTGAATTGATTAAAGATAAGTTAAATAAGTTTGCCTTTCTGCGGAATTGCACGTCGTCTTTTAATTTGAATCCGTTTGCATTAGTGTATCAAACAGTAATAACAAACCAAGGGTCATCCACAAACACAGCCATTTAAAATATTCATGCTATTCACAAGACCCCATAATACGATTCTTAGGCCACACATCGTAGTGTCTACAAGACAGAGTTGTATGTAAATGCAAGCGCCACAAGAGGACGCCCTTTCTTCATATAATTTCCGCCCACCCACGCATGTAAACCACGTTCGTGTATTCACCCGCAAGTGTCTGTACTGTACATCGTCGGCCCTCGTGTCTGTTTGTGTTTGGGGGTCATGTTCTGCATACGCTTCCCGTGAGCAGGGGGTCGCGTCCTCTCCTTAAGGCTAGAGGGCAGCAGAGAGCACAGGAGAAGGAGAAAGAGAGAGAGAAACCCAGATGCAGGCTGGACAGAAGGCAAGTTCAAAGAAGAAGAAGAAGAAGAGTTGGTGCATGAAAAAGGGGAGAGAGTATTGTTTGTAAATGCTCACGCATGCCCCTCCTCTGTTAGGAAGCCGAAAAAGACGTGTAGGTGTACTATGCTCATGTCCAGCTGCACCGAAGCCAAGTCGAGCTATGTTAGTCCAGGTCAAACTAGACCAGACCAGGTCCCAGCAGGGCCACTTGAGTCTACTTTTACTCCATACAGTACTTGAGCAAAATAAATGTCCGTGGAACCTGGGCTCTTTACCCACACATCGGGACACAGGAGGTGCTTGACTTAGGATGCAGTACAGAGCTTAGCAGCCTGCTCCCCGTTGTGGAGGATCTTGTGCAGGCTGGGAGACATGTAGTAGGGCCTGGAGGATGAGCCATCGTTCCTCTCCAAGTCTTCACCTAGGCCCCCCCGGGGTCCCAGCATACACAACATAACCACCACCACCACCACCACCACCACACAGCGGCCAGCAGATAGAAGCAGGCAGGAGAAGGAGGAGCATGAGGGGAAAAGGAAAGTAGAAGACACAAGCAACAGTGTTAGCAGAGATACACAGTTTGTAAGCCCAGGTAGGAAGAATAGAAGGTTAACAGTATTGAAAACTGCCCAAACGATCAGTAGAAGAAGGTAGTCAATGTGTCTAATTAATTGAAAGCCAGATTAAAAGAGAATTAAAAGAGAGAAATCCTAAAAGGCTTTTTTTAAAGAACACAAAAAACATAATTTAAACAGTGTGTCATCATCAAAGTTCAAACTTACAGAAGCATAGGAACAGCGTGTCCACACACATGGCATAGACGTTAAAAAAGCCATGTGCAACCAGGTACGACCCAAATATTACAGTCTGTGGAAGAAGAAAGCTCAGAGTGAACATCTTCTCATACCATTCTTAAAGGCATTTCATGTTTGATTAAATTATAAGTATAATTCCAGTTCTTACCAGCAGGGGGACCCAGTAATAATTAAGAGATGGCACCTCCTCTTGAATGACTGGTATCTTACGGGTAAAGAAGAAAAATGCCAGAACACCTAGGAAGGGGCGAAACAATTTTAAAGCTTTAACACACCTCACCACTTTAAATTACAAGAGTGTCCAGGCAAAAAAAACACTCACCAACACTCCCTGAAATAAGCAGTTTGCCCAAGAAGAGCAGGAAGTCTGTCACCTTGTCCAGAACCGCCACCCTACAGAGGAAACCACCAAAGAAAAAGCCAAGTGGAGCCAGACGCCCAGAAGAGAGAAGAGTCCCAATCAAACAGTGACAGAAGGGGACTGAACAGATGGATGAAGACACACACACACACACACACACACACACACACACACACACACACACACACACACACACACACACACACACACACACACACACACACACACACACACACACACACACACACACACACACCAGGCGGTGGTGGGGGTGTATTTTAAAAATAAACACATTAATGCGGTTCCCCCTCCCCCCATAGCCCATGAGCACTGCTGCTGCTATTTTTTATTTGATGTATTTCTGTTGCTCTTCACTCTCTGTTCTATACTGTGTATTGTCTGTTTTATACTGAGTATTGTCTGTTTTATACTGAGTACTGTCTGTTTTATACTGTGTATTGCCTGTTTTTACTTTATTGTCAGATTGCCAAAGACACATTTCCATTTTATGTAACATTTAATGGACAATAAAGTGTTTTTATCTTATCTTATTAGTAGTGATTAGTAGTTATTCTGTGTTATTGACTGGTGGAAGATGTGAAGGAATATACCAAAGCATTACCTCACAACGTTCCTCATTAACAGGAAGAAGGCGTCCTTGGCTGACGTGCAGAAGTTCTTCCCGTATATCGCTATCTATTGGCAAGAGAAAAATGTAATATGTAAACATATTTACTTCCTGTGTAAAACATGATCTAATGGAAAGCTAAACAGCCAGGTCCACCGGCAATGTTGAGTTAAACCCACACTGGGTAACTTTCCACTGCAGCTGAGTTCACCCACCATGACTCAATGAATCCTGGGATTTTTTCTCTAAATCAGTTTGGAACAAAAGTGATGGCTTTGGTGAAAAGTGTTGCACACTGCAGATTGAAACATATTTATATTAATAATGTATTTCCATTAAATTACCATGATATATGCATTCCTGTTCATAAACTTGATGAAACGCTCCAGGCACCAAAGGCAGCATTTCAGGCAACAGAGCAGGAATCTGGAAAATGCATTATGGGAACCTGAGTAAAAAAAAAAAGAAGAAATTATCATCATTACCTTCCCATGCATCCAGCAGCCAATTTCAAACATTCCACTATGTTTATGATAAATATTTTGTTATTTAACCTTTATTTGACCTGAAATACTTGACATTTGCTTAGTTAAACTGTACAAAGGCACTGAAGGGTAAGTCTTGATGGAATACATCATACTGTACCTTTAAGTTTATGGTCAAGGTACTCCAGCACAATTCTGAACATCTGCACCACAGCCAGTATCATTGAACCAAAGGCCAAGGAACCTGTATGGTACCTGAGAAGAACCAATAGCATAATATTAATAATAACATTTGAATACGATGCATCACAATTGCTACTTCTATGGGATTAACCAAAACCGGGCATTCACGCACGGCAAACACAAAACAAATATGTGTGTGTGAGTCCTAATTCGTCTTTCTACTGTTGTGTTCGACTACCACACCGAAAGGTACTGGGTTCCATCCCCAATGTCCAAGGATGCAGACATTGGGGGATTCTTTAGGCAATCAACAGCAAAATGCCTAATCCTCTTATCTGCTCCTTTATGACCATGACCTCTATGTACCTGAATTCACTGCATGTCTCTCCAAATAAAGGTAAATGACTAAAGTAAAGCAATTCTGTTAATAATCTTGTACTGCCATTCAGCATTTCTCTCTCACAGAATCAGAATCAGAAAGAATTTCATTGTCAAGTAAGTTTTCACATACAAGGCCTTTTTCTGTGGTGGTTGGAGCGGGAAGCAGCATGCAGCCTTTGTGTGTGTGTGTGTGTGTGTGTGTGTGTGTGTGTGTGTGCGTGCGTGTTACCTGATGGCCCTGCCGAAGGAGGAGAAGAGTGGGAAGGAGGGGATGTCCTGGGGCTTCTTCAGGGACCAGTAGTAGGAGGCGAAGGCCCCGGCCAGCGTGCACTGGCCCAGGGCGATGGTGAAGTTGACCAGCCACAGGAAGAGGAAGAGGTTGCACAGCTGCAGCAGCAGGATGTAGCGGTGGTACAGGCTCTCCCCACCGTAGAAGGCAAATGTACACTGGGAGCCCTGGCACGCCGCAGGGATTTGGCTCTGGCTGAAGGTCTGGTGGTAAAACACAAGACAAGAAAAACCAAGAGAGAGTGCTGTGAGTGAGCTGAAGAGGAAGTAATACGGCGACATTATAGTGTAGCGCAGTGGTTTCCAAATTGTGAGTAGCGACCCATGAGTTGGTCGCAGCAGAGGACCAAGGGGATAGCGGCCAAACTTAACTTTTGTACACATATTTTCTTCAAAAATATATATGTATGCCTACATGCCTTGTCTGCTTCATTTGGTCATTCGTTTGAAGGGGAAACCTGTATTGATGAACATTACATAGAGGACATTTTACATGGTTATGAGAATGTATTGCTTATTTCACTAATTAAATATTTGGTGGTCCCTGGGACAAAAGTACCCCCACAGGTTGGTCTGGCACGACAAAGTTTGAGAACCCCTGAACCCCTGTAGGCTAGGGTGTTTTGACTCCCAGCCGAAAGGTACTGGGGTTTCAGTGTCTGCAGTCTACCTGTAGGCATCCTTGAGTCATGTGCCCTAACCCTCCCACCTGCTCATTAATGACATGTATCTGAATTCACTGCCCCAAGTCCCTCTGGATAAAAGCATCTGCTAAATGACTAAACTTGTATTTAAATGATTTAATTATATGATGGTATTGTTGTAGCTTCTATATAACATTGGCCGCATAAAATGCTTGAGATAATCTGTGCTTAATAAAAAGAAAAATCTGTTGAATGACATATACCATTCTCTATTTGTGAAAGTGATTGTGGTCACATAATTCATGAATCATTATTTTTATGCAATCACTTTATGGACACCGTGGGGGAGCTAGCATGATTACTTAATAAGCCTCTTTGTCAAACCAATTTCTTGAGCTTAAAATATAACATAATTGATGGCTCCTACACAACACACACACATGTATATATAAATATAGCATAAGAACCATTCTATTACATATCACTCCAAGTTTCTGCTAGAAATGTCTCCTAGTCACAAGAAGCTGTTGCTATGCAGGAACCTGAAACCATTTAATATGCAGTGTCAGTGTTTCCCCTACGTTTGTTTCCAGCAGCAGTGCTGGTGTGCACGGTGCTGATGTGCATGTGCACGGTGCTGATGTGCATGTGCACGGTGCTGATGTGTGCGGGTGCAGAGCGGTTTTAGTGTGATCACTGATTCCAGTAGGGCTCCAGTGTTTCCGCTATGTGCACCTAGCAGCAGCGTTACGCTAGTGCTGAAATATGACCGCCGCCGCTGACTTTTTTTTTAATGAGAGGAGAGGATAGAGGAGAGGGGAGGGGAGGAAAGGAGACGGTTCCATCTTATCTCTTTAGAAACTAATGTTATATCATCATATCCAGTTCCCCAACGTTGATACCTGTATACCTGATACCTGATAACTGTAACCTGGTGTTCCTTTTTCATGTTGCATATGTCAAATGTGTTAAATGTCTGATGTCATGTGTGTAAAAGTCCAGGTGTTTTGGACTATATATGTATCCTGTGTGCCACAGATGTGTGGAATGTTTGGCCTGGTGTAAAAATGTATGAAAAAAACATATGAATGACTGTGAAAAAGAATTTCCCCAAGGGGACAACTAATAAACTAACTAGTTCGCTGGTAGTTTCCCCTTCTAACCTCAATAGCTTCATGTAAACTGAACCGATTGTTTTCAGGTTAGTTTTATATTGTAGAGGAAAATGCAGCCAATGTTTCACAGTCTGCAATTCAACAGCTTCAGCGGGTGTGACGGAATCGCAAATTAACTTTGTTAGTAGCGCTTCATTATGGCAGTGCGTAGGGACCGTCATAAAATTGCTATTTACGTATATTCAACAATTATGCTATGATGAATGATTATCCCTCTATGTTTCACAACCATTGGATTGCCACTAGCCTATGTTTTATGTATTGTATAATGGCCATTCCTTGCAGTTTTTTTTTCCTTGCTTTCATTCCTTCCTTTTTTTTCAGTCTGCAATTTGTAGCCAACCCATCATCTGAGTTTCATCATAGTGTTGCTTCTGTTCTACACAATCCAATATGTAGGCTACTTTCTACTTTTAAATCACTTGGGTTACTTTTTCTCTTTATGTTTCCTACATTTAGTCTAAAGCCATTCATGAGCTAATGCTAATTATCATGCATTTTTTATTCTTCTATAGCAGAACAGTATTTTGCTGTCAGTATTTTCCCACAACATGACAATAATGACAATGTAATAATTGAGGGAGGTGCAGTAGGGGGCACCTATGATATATATATGTTTTAAAATAAAACATAGCAATTGGGGCACACAACATAATACAAAAAAAGAAATATATAGATATATATATATATATTTTATTTTTGCATGGCTGATTGCAGTCAGCTGGGAGTTGAACACCCTAACCACCAGCCTGGTCTGGCCTGTGTGGTCCCAGCAGCTGCATTCATGTGAGTCGGCCTGGAAACCAGATGTGCCCGGACCTGTGTTTTGTGTGCATGCCCACAATGTTTTTTGTTTTTCTTGGCTGTCTGTTGTCCAGACATGGCTGATTGCAGTGGCGCTAGTAATCCAGCGGTGGCGCTGCGCTATGCTGGATGCATGCAGGGGAAACACTGAGTGTTGAACCATAATACTGGGCATGGGCAAGAAAGACATTTTCTGGATAGTATTCAAAGCAATAAAATAAATAAATAATCCATCCAATCTTTAATGCATGAATGCAGAATGTTCCACTGGAATATTCACTGGAATATTCCGCTCATGATCAACGCGGTAGAGAGTATTTTTCAGGGCAGCTCCTCACCTCTGGGTCACATGTCTGGTTGGCGTAGATGCATTTAGACTGCGTGGACATGACCTTGTAGACGGCATCGCCCGATGATGACAGGAAGCTGGGAGTTGACCAGTCAAGGACGAAACCCAATGAAAGAAACCCTAGTCTTCACAAAAAAAACGTCTGTTCTGAAAAACAGCAAGGAACAACAAAGACCTATTCTTTAATGCCGCTCCCTCAGTCACACACAAGAACCATTCATCACAACACTGTGCACTGTATGTCTAATATAGTATATAGACAGTGGTGAACGGCTATAAACTGCAGTACCCCGCAAGTCCCTATAGAGTGCTGTCCCTGCAGCACTTCGGTGTTCAGTTGCTCTTTAAACTATCCCAATTGTTATGACCCTTTTTGGTGTCTAGGGAGGAGGGACCTTTCTGTTGTTCAAATAACATGGTCTTTAAAAAAAAATCTAATATACTTCTCAATAACATTGTAATGTTGTGTCTGTAAAGGAACATACATACAGAGGGTAGATTCCTGCACGTAAACCTGATAATAAGTCAGAAGGATACACGGCCGTCATGGCCCAGTAGGCTATGCAGATCGCCAGGAGAAAAAAGGTGATTATTGGGTAGAAAAGAGTGGACATGATGTAGCCGATAGCCCTAGAATCAAAAGACACAAAAACACAAAAGTAAGATACCTTTTCCATCTCTGTAGATAAAGACGTGGCTTGTGTGTTGTCCAGTGTGTGTTGTGTGTTGTCCAGATAAAGACGTGGCTTGTGTGTGTGTGTGTGTGTGTGTGTGTGTGTTACCTACCTGCTTCCCTCTTTTAGCAGTGCAATAGCGATGCGTATTCTGTTCCTCAGGAATATCAGAATGATTATAATGATGGCCTCAATTACAGAGAGAGAGATCACTGCAAATTAAATATAGATATATGTTATTACATATACTACTACAGACACTACTGACCTGAAAGCGAGGACAATGTATGCTAACAATGTTTATGATAGCATTCCACTATTACATTCGTACATTTTCTAGTACGTCTAGCAAGTTCAAGATGTCTTACTAGAATACTCGAGGTAATTCAGCGTCAATCAGACCTACTATACCGGCACAGCCTACACACTTTGTATAATCCTCCGGTGTGTATGTGTGATTCCATTATTTAAAAGAAACAATGATTGCTAATTGGTAGACGGCCACATACTGAAGACGAGCCAGGTCTGGCTGAGCTGCAGGTAAACGCTGAAGTCTGCCTGGAAACCGATCTGGGAGATGGTGACATCAGCATCCGAGTTCCCCTGCAATGTGCTGAACTCCCAGTAACAGTGCCAGATACCTGGGGGGAGGGCCGGTTGAGAAAAGTGAGGGGGAATTAACAAACAGAACATACAAAAGACAGAGAGAGAGAGTAAAGTGAGAGAGAAATATGTCCGTATGAGTTTTTCCATGACAACTGTGGATTGAGAGCTGAGAGAGCTACTTGTTGAAGAAGTTGTTGACGACATCCCCCACGCATTTCTATATAAAGACCCCCCCCCCCCTCCTTCCTCTAACATCTGGGAACTATGGACAACTTACCGTAACCCAGCGCGGTAATGACCCCGAAGATAACCAGCCACAGAAGCACACCTGCGGTGAACCGCAGCACCAGGATGAAGAGCAGGCTGACCACCATGGTTATGACCAGACCACTGAAACAGCACCACAATTAAAAATAGATTAAAAAAATACACAGAATATATATCTATATAAAGAACATATATTTATAGTCAACAAACCACTGTGCTCTCACTGATTATGACACTATATGTATGCCACTGTCTGACATGGCTCAATGCTCATTTAGTTCAGGGCAATCCTGACACGGTGACTGCATCGCGCAAGAGCACATGTGTGTTTTCCCAGCATGCCGTCTGTCCGGTCCTTACATTAGGATCCAGTACCAGGAACTGGCGTAATCCTCAAAGATCTTCATGCCAACCTCTTTGGCATCCAGCAGACTAGCGATACCACTGTGAAGGATTAGAGTTAAGACAGAGAGAGAGAGAGAGAGAGAGAGAGAGAGAGAGAGAGAGAGAGAGAGAGAGAGAGAGAGAGAGAGAGAGAGAGAGAGAGAGAGGTGGAGAGAGAGGAGAGAGAGGGGGGGGGGGGTGGCGTGAGAAGGAGAAGGAGGACACAATGAATTTCATATAAACAAAGTCACAGACGTTGACATTTAAAAAGCGTTTGCTGGCGTTGAGTAGAGCAGTAGTGCCTGGCCTTATGCTAAAACAACTTAACACATTTTTATTTATCTTTGCTTTTTGAGCATACGATGAAGCAAAGATAATAAAAAAAAAACAAAGCTTGCTATTCTTTTGGCAGTCTTGGCCACCAGAACCAGAGGCTGGGTTTGTAAGGTGAGTTCAGTATGATTTACAAGGGACTGCAAGTTGTAAACGACTCCAAATAACGAGTCACAGTCGAGCATCGTTATTAAAGCTCAAGCAAGCGATACCGGTCTGGCAGAGTGTTACGCAGAGAGGAGCACTCTCCGTTTCTGTTCACACAGCCCCAGAGAGCAGTCATTCATACCCACCTACCGGCCCCCCCAACACATTGTAAAGAGATTTAATTTTATATAGAAATCCCATGACTCAACACCAGGTGGAGCCCTATCACTCCGTCATAGTTGGCAGAGGATGAAGGATGTGTGTGAGGGGGATTACATTTTTAGTTTGACAATTATGTTAGGGCAGAAATCGTATTTTCTTTTCCCCCCATGACAGTTGGAAAAGAGAAGGAGAGATTTCATGATGGTACAGCATACTCTGGCGGGGAGTTAGTTAGTCGGCACATGGCTTCGGGCCGCAGGAAAAAAAGCACGGTTTTAAATATATTCTCCTACCCTGAGACAGTTGTCCAGATGTCCCTGGGAGAAGAGGTGGTTGAACACATTACAACTTTTTATTTTTTTTATTTTGTTTATTTTAACAAGCAGCATGAAGGTTGAATTGAATCAATTGAATCTTCGAGCCTCAGTAAATCCTCTCTCTCGGATCGTCTCTAGTATGATGTCACTCTCCTACCATGCATCTCCTTGCTCATCCATCTGATGCAGAACGGAGCCATCGGAAAAAATAAAAACTTACTTCGCTGCGTCCCGGAGATCTGCAATGCTTCTGGTCATGCCGTCGCCATCTTTGAAGCTCCGCTGATTGTGAACCGTTAAGGTGCCATTCTTTGTGATGAAGTCAGGGAAACACCGCTGGAGGACTGGAAACACATGAGTTCAACCCACACTGTCAACCCAAATACTGAGGCACCTCCCCCAAGGTGTCCCGCTAGCGCTGGAGAGAACACTTACATGGTCTGCTAGGGACGATCATGGATGGACAGTCTTCGTCTCGTAGGACCTGATCCACCGGCTAAATACGGACGAGAGGAAGGGATAGGGGGAAGGGGTGTGAAAGGCCTGTTCATTACGATCTATGAGAGACTATATCTATAAAGGACGACCATGTCCACGTCTGATGATGTACAACCAACCGCCATACTTGAGTCAAGCATTTAGAACGGGGCACTGGGCAGAAAGTGTGGGAGGGGCGACAACAAATAAAATAAAATAAATTAATCAGTTGAATTAATGGACACAAAATGTGTGTTCCCACACTTTTCTAGGAACATGGCTGACAAACACATGCCAACGTCCTGGCTGAGGAGGAGCCTCAAACTTTAATCAGCTTCCACTTCCTGTCGAATATTAAATAAAACACCCTTCAATTCCATTCACTGTCACACTTGAGTTGAGTATGCAATTTTGTGTTTATCTTACATCTAACGTCTTCTTGTAGAGCAACGTTTATCGTTAAAAGGTATTTACGTGAAGGTCCAAAGGTGGTGATGTAAACACCCTCACCTTATCAGGATTGTCGAAGCCTGGCCTGCAGAACTGCTTGTAGTATTCCCAGTTTTTGGAGTTGTGTTTCATCTCTCGGTATGTGGCAAATCTGTCAGGGCACTTGGAAACACAGAGCTAGGAGAAAGAAAAACGAAGAAGAAAAAAACATTAAGCCCACTAAGCTCTCACAAGAGGCGAGGAGAAGGGTGAAAGATGCTGTGCAATGGGTGCTGCAGTAGGAAGTCGGTGGTACGCAGGTCCTCTCACCTGCGTGGTAGGGCACTGGAGGTTGATTAGGACGGAAGGATTGGCACACCGCAGTATGTTGAAGTAGAATAATATGGCTTTGTTTCTGTCCACACAAAAGAGGGAGACACGAGAAAGCAAAGATGAATAGAAGGATTAGGGTTTGCTCTTAGTCACGGCCGACTCTCAGATGTGAATTTAGATGCACCTTCAATGCACCTGGTGCACCTTCTGCAAATGGAAATATTTTCATGCATCATTCTCATTCTCTTTGTTCTTGGCATCAAACATAGCAGTGGACAGCTTCCAAACGTAATTGTGTGAAATGTGCAGCTCTTCCATTGAGACACTTTCAAAAACTCACGCATTGTTGGTCCCCTGCTGACCGCAGAACTGGCCATGGCTGTCGGTGGGATAGACCACCTTCCGCGGGTCTCCGTGGACCCAGGCTGGAAACCAAGACATTTATCTCAATCCACATATCCAGGGATGTGTCCAGAGGGGGGATTTTAACTTAATCTTAATCAAAATCTACACGTGGGACTGGCAGTATCTTGGACAAAGAAAACTACAGCAAGAATATTTTTTTTCCTGAAAGCAAAGTGAGTTTTTTTGAGTATATATACATTCTCTGTGGCTGTCTGTAACGGTACAGTGTAAAGTCCAACCCCCCCCCCCCCCCCCCCCCCATGACAAACATTTTTTTGGTTTAGTTTCAAAATCTTGCTCTCTTCTGCTCCCTCTTTAAAACTCTCGAATCTTACCTACAGCAGCTTTAAGGAGCTAAAACAGTGTGAGAGACTGTGTGGGCATGCAAAGTGATTGGGAGAATAGAGAGGACATCTACAAAAAAAAAAATCAATTTTAAGGTTGTGTTAATCCAACTCCATTTGCCGAGCAGTACCGCGGGCAGCAGTCACAGAGCAGTTACTTAAAAATTAAATTACGGAGGAATCCTGTGAGTTTCATTTGTTTGCTTAACCCGAACAAGACGTGTGTGAGGACTTTCCACCTCCCCATGTCAATGAGCTTTTGTGTGTGGGGTGCCCAGAGTAGTGGTTACAAATAGGCTGTCTTTCAACTTCTCTGGTGCAGCTCTGCACACACACACACACACACACACACACACACACACACACACACACACACACACACACACACACACACACACCAGAGTAATCATTTTGGGCGTGCCACTCTATCTGAAGACATGTCAATTGTGGGTTATTTTTAAAGTAATTGAGAAGCGGAGGCCTTGCCTTCTTCTCTTGGCCAGACTTCGAAGTGACTTCACTGACAACAGCTTGGCACGGCTCTTGCGCTTACACACTTCGGAGACAAGTGATTGGGCTTTCGCCAAAAACGAAAAGAGCATGTGTGTGTGATGGTATGGTCTCTGAAGTATAAGTTGTTGAGAGAAAGAGAGAGGAAGTGTCGAAGACTAAATGTGTGTTGTCCAACAACGAATGGTAAAAACAACACATTCTTACTGTCCATATGTCCTCTTTGAGGGGACGGTCCCGAGTGTTTTGTCGATATAATGGTCAGTCATTTATAAAAGGTTTTAAGGAGCGCAACACAAGAATATTTTTTTATACTTCCACATACATACATTTATGGCCATTGCAATAGCTTGCACTCCTATTCCCTTATATGCCATGCGTTATGTGCCTTTATCAGTAGGTATAAGCACAAGGATGACACAGGATACTTCCACAAACAAGGAACATGCCCATAGCAGAGCCTGTCTGAAGTGTGCATCCTGTGACGAAGAAAGTGTGCGTCAGAACTCACCCACGCTACCCAGGGCGATGTAGCCGAGGATGCCGATGATGAAGATAACGCAGCACACCACGTCAGTACAGCTCCTAGAATGAAGGAAAAACAAATCAAATCCAAATCCTACATTGTGACTAATGTAGTCGTTTAGCAGAGGCTTTTGTCCAAGGCGAATTAGTGATTTTATTTTTTTGATACACATCATCTTGCTCAAGGATGGGACAGGTAGGCTGTGGACATTGGGGGTTCCAACCCAGCACCTTTCGATTGGGACACCCAGGCCACTACACTATCCTGTAATTAAGTAAGAACATGCTTTCTGGGGTCTGCAGGTGAACTCTATACCGGGTTAGTACAGGCATGCTTGTAAATGAGAGAAGCTGGCATATAAACAAATCTGATAAAAACACATTAAAAAAATGCTTTCATCGGTGCTCATTTTAATTAAAATATATTTGGCTTTGGCTGTCGACTCCTTCCCCACACTACTCCACAAACTTTTACATTTAATTTTAATTTTAATTCAACATGAATACATTGCTGAGATGAATTGGCACACTTTAACAACAACATTATATATTGGAGCACAGAGAAAGGGAGAGCAGGGAGAGCGGAGAGAGCGAATATCAGCAAAAAAAGGAAATCTCGGCAATACCGAGAACCTACTTCACACCCAAACTGAAAGGTGGTGTGAAGGATCCAGGAGGTTATGGAAATATACTGTGACATATGGTGTCATATTGGTTAACACTACGAACAGTACCAGGAAACAGGACCCCACACTACAGGTGTGTGTGTAGTAGGTTACCTTAACCTTGAACTGGCTATGAGACGTGTGTGTGTGTGTGTGTGTGTGTGTGTGTGTGTGTGTGTGTGTGTGTGAGAAGAAGTTACTCCCATGCACTCCTCTTCTTTGTGTGTAACATTTTCAAGGGAAATAACTTGCTGACCGGCTTATCTTTGACAACCGTGAATGGAGCTGCTTGTTTTTGTCTCTTACATTTGGTGCAGAAGATATAAAACTTTTCTGAGCAAACTCTCAAGAAACACTTCTTCCAATTATCTCTTCTTGACCAATTATCGTTTTTGAATGATGCACAAACTACCCCAACCAATAGAAAGTACACTAGACAGGGATGTCGAATGTCTGAAACGTATATAGCCCTGTAGGTCTCTTAATAAGGAGGATTCCTCACATGCAGTCTTCTATTAAAAATGCAGTATTTAAAAAAAGTCCACTGTCTGCATACAGGCGTGTGTTTAACTCCTTCCGCGGTGGCCTTGAGACATGGGCGGAGTACGCGCAACCAGGCTGAACATTGAGTCATATACACTTCGTTCTCAGAAAAACTGTCCAGAGCTGCTGTTGGATTTACAACAGCAACCCCCCCCCCCCTGACTAAACTGTCCCTATAGGGCAAACTGACAGCTAGCAACTCGCCGCCTCACCCCCCCCCCCCCCCCCCATCTCATCCGTTGCTCACCAGAGGGCAGCTGTCAGCCATGCCCCTTGATAATCCTCCTCTAAACTTTTCCACACTTTTACTTTTCCTACTACAAAGCCCCCGAAACAAAGCCTCCAGCTCAATCTGTGTTCACGGGTTCACATTCGCTAAATACCCCCACATGAAACAAGATGAGGACATGAATTTGACTTTAGACACGCGTGTCCCAGAGCAGTGTTTCTCAAATGGGGGTACACGTACCACTAGTGGTACTTTGAAGGATTGCAGAAATTGAAATGTTTTTTTTTTTACGTTTTAATATTGGTGATGAACAATTGTAAAATAATTCCACCTTAATTGAATCTCCATACCTCCTTAACAAAATTAAGTACTATAAACTGTGAGTATTTAACTTCAGCATTTAGTGTTCATGTTCACACCAAATAACATGCACAGACATTATTTATTTTCTTTTTTTTTAACATCATATAACATCATTAGAGCCCCCCATCAGGCAAGTCAGTGTGTCAAAGGCCAAAGTCGAGAAGGAGGAGGCCTCCAGGCCTATCCGCATGATGGGATGCAATTCCTCAGTAGGAAGCCTGTGGAGAGCGGCGTGTCCTTGCTTTGTATGCAGGTTGAGGACGGCACGCCTCACGCGCCCGCTGACGTTCAGCCTCCCAACACTATTTCATAATTAAGAAGCAGATGGTCATGAGAAGCCAGAGCTGCCACTCGTATACACTCGCATACACACACGCACACACACACACACACGTACACACACACACAAAACAAAATGCCAATGACACGGAGGCCTGAAGCTGTTAAAGAACAGATAAAGTCAGACAACAATGCATTCGTAAAAACACAAACTATTGTTGTGTGTGCGGTAGCGACAAAGCCCTGTTGTCCGTTTGAACCGCTTGCCTATAGCACAGCCTCTCGATGGCAGCTCTAGCTCGGCTGCATGTAGGCCTAAGACATTTCACAAATTACCCCCAGAAAAGCGTAGAAACCCAGTTGCAATTAAGCATAAATGCTCATGGCGCCTTCAGTAATAGTAGCACCGTAATCGTTGACAGTGCTTGCATTGGCTGCTGCTGCGCTAAATTGCTTTTCCTGAGTTAGGCCTTTTCTGTGGATTAAGATTGTATCCTATAGTCTAAACAGTTCACAATAATAGTTTGCTACTTGCGCCTCACTATCTCCAATCCAAGCCGACCTATCCCTGAGACTGACGCTACATGACCTGCTGCCCATCTCGTCTACACATCTTTCTGCAAAAGCCTCCATTACAAACCCATGCCTGCAATAGATCGCATCGGATAGTGCTGCTGCGAGAGAGGGCTTTTTTTCGTCTTCTTCTTCCGTTCAAAGTAAAGATTGAGGGATTGTGACACATCGTCGTGGTGCAGACCGTAACTCAAAGGGCAGGGAAACCGCCGCTGTTACAGGCGGAAGAGTGAGATGTCAGATGGGAGATAGAGGGGGAGACAGGGTGAGGAAAAAGTCCTCCAGTGACTGAATGAAGCACTGCCAATGAAACTGAAATTAGTATCACACACATTAATGTGTGTGTGTGTGTGTGTGTGTGTGTGTGTGTGTGTGTGTGTGTGTGTGTGTGTGTGTGTGTGTGCGTGCGCGCATGCATGCGTGCGTACGTGTGGGGGACAAGGACGTTCTTTTTCATTTCATCATTTAAATTGGAACGAGGTAGGAGGAGTGGCCAGGGGTTGCCATGCCAATAGATGAAAAGTCCTCTTCTTTGAATCCTTCGGCATCCACCATCCCAGCAGGAGATGTGGCAAAGATGTGGTCTTCCAGGAAATGACGATAAGGCTGTGATGATGTGATTACACCCCAGAGAGGGAGGAGAGAGAGAGCGAGAGCGAGAGAGAGATATGTGAGGGGCTGATTCCCCTCTGGGATGACCTCACATTCAGTATTCGGCTTGTGTACAGTATAGCGCAAGGTCCGTCCTTAAGACAAAGTGCAAACACGGCAGCATGACGGCCGCTAACACAGAGTACCCCCCCCCCCAACCCCACCCCCCGCCGAAAGCATTCAAAGGTGAGCTCTGAGAAAGAGCTGACAAAGGTGAGCTTGGAGAAAGAGCTGACAAAGGGAAGAGGAGAGAGGAGGAGGGGGAAAACAAGTGTGCCCAGACGTTCACTTTGAAGAAAAACAAATAAAAAAGCACCTTTCTGACTGCAAACGCGGCCTGGAGAAAAACACAGGAAGAAACACCGTTCCTGCCAAATCTATCGTGACCTTTACTTGACACCCGCTCACAACCTAGGTACCTACTTCAATCACGGCACGGTGCCGCCATGATTCATTTTTTTTTCTTTGAATACCGTGTTGCTGTTCAGGACAATGTGTCAGCAGTGACCTATGGGAAGGTAACGCGTTCGCAGGGTTGATAACTCGGCAGGAAATCAAGGTCACGTCGACGCAATTTCGCATCGACACCGCGAGGGTGAGATCACATGAACAGGAATATATACACCTCGAGGTGAGGACGGCGGATCGTCTTCAGCGCCGCGTTGCCACCGCCGGGGGAGTTGCCGCCGCCGGGAGAGTTGCTCATTGTCTGGGGAGCAGGAACCATGAAGAAGATTAGACGGACTGAGCAGAAGGAGGTGGACAACGTGTGATCTATTTTTGCGCGGTTTTTCATCCCCCGACGGTACAGTGCGCCGCATGCGCGTGCGCACGAGCGCGAGGGAGAGGGTGCACTCCAATTTATGGCTGCTTCATGACTCTTGAGTGCAGATTTAGAAAGCAATAAAACAGATCATACTGCGATAAAGCACAGACTCCTACTCAACACAGCCAACTGCAACTGTGGCGTTATCTATAGCCCACCCCCCCCACTCAACACAGCCAACTGGTGTTATCTATAGCCCACCCCCCCCACTCAACACAGCCAACTGGTGCTATCTATAGCCCCCCCCCCCCCCCCCCCACTCCTATATGCTTCGTTTCAGGGTTTTGGTTTTTTTCCAACCAGAGAAGCGTCTTCTAACTCGTGTCATCATTTATAAAGAGCATTAAGAGCATGGGAAGTTGGATCGCTTAACCTGATCTCCTCTCGCTCTACGTCTACTGTCATCCCGCCTCGCTTCGTGTGTAGCCCACTCTTAGCCTCGCACTAAAACAACAACAACAACAACACAAACCACTGAGCCGGTGCTGCTCTCCCCAGCACTCATTAGAAAAAAAAGCCTGTGAGCCACAGGAACTTCAAAGTATCCGTGGCGCCTCCGCACCACCGTGGTGGGAGTGAGTTGGGATGCAGAGAGAGAGAGATGGTGGGCGGGGGTGGTTGGATGGGTGGGGGTGGATGGATGAAGGGGGAGTAGGTGGATGAAGGGGGGAGTAGGTGGATGAAGGGGGGAGTGGGGGGGCATAAAGACACACTGGAGAGCAGAGGCATCACTTTACAGCAGCCTGGAGAAGCTGCCGTTACAGTAAACCTGAGAAGACATGAGATGCGCAACTTACAACACAGTAGTGTTTCCATAGACATATATACGTAGACACCTCATAGACTGACGCTGCCCGTTAGAGCTGACGTAGCAGCGCGGCCGCCATCTTGGCAGGGGACCCAGTGCGCCCCCAGTGCATTCATTTCTATGGAGGAAGGCGTATCCCCAACTACAATAATAAGCATAACTCCCCGAATTTATACCGGATTTTCACACGGTTTGGTTTGTTACAAATGGCAGAGATTTATTTATGATACAGGACGATTTTTATTTTTTTATTTTTTTTTAAATAATAAGAATTATTGTTCAATCTTACTTGTTAAAGGTAATCCCACGCGATCTGGTGTCAATACTGCGCCGTAAGCTGCACAACATACTGGCATAGCTTGCTCTCCCGTTGACTCCTATGCTAGACTAGAGTGAGGACTCCCTACCAATATGGCGGCGACGCTGGGTTACGTTCCATCACGTCATGAGGCGTCTATGTATATATGTCTATGAGTGTTTCTACTACATTCATCCAGCAGTGGCACAGCGCCACCACTGGATGAGCCATGCAAAAAAAAACAATACAAAAAATAATAAAATAAAATAATAATTACAATAATATTAATAATTCTTCTTGAAGATGACACGCATGTGTCCCTGTCAGTCAGTGAGTGTGTGTGTGTGTGTGTGTGTGTCAGTCAGTCAGTCAGCGAGTGAGAGTCAGTCAGTCAGTCAGTCAGTCAGTCAGTCAGTGTGTGTGTGTGTGTGTGTGTACACATTAATAAAACAATAGGGATCCGGCAACGCCATGTTGCTAAGAGACCAACCAATCTAACGCCTCTCTCTCTTCTCATCTCTCTCTCTGTCTCTCTTTCTCTCCATGATGATTTGCCAGCTACACCTATTTGGGTTGTATCTGCCCAGTTAATAACGTGTGTCATTGGGCTAACTGAAGCCACCACCAGCGTGACTAATGGCCATTGATCTGTGTGTTGGAGTGGGGAGCAGTGGCAGCACCCGGCCTCACTCTTTATTAACACTGCATGACAAATGATCAATCCATCCAAGCAGAGAGGCAGCCCAAAAAACCTGATGTAATGGTGTGATGTAATGGTGGGGAGAAAAAAAAAATCAATCTTTTGCTTGCTTTAAAAGAAGAGAGACTCGTCAGGTAGGAAGCCATTGAGTTGTGGTTAAGGCAACTATTTCTGCTGCTAAACTGCACGGGAGGTCACATGTGGAAACTGGACGAAGCCAGCTGAAAACAAACACACAAGCAACTGACTGATCGTCTGGGGAAAGGATGGCATCGAAGTTATGGACTCTGAGTCTCTGAAACGTCTTGCATCGTGTGAGAGAGTTTGAGTGCCTTTTATTGTGTCAGAAAAAGCATTAAAAGCACACATTATTCATGAATAAAGTACGGATGTTAATGTTAAAAGTTTGCAGTACCTGTTGTGAACAGGTCCTCTGAAGGTTGGGTCGAACTTCCTTGGTTCACCTGAAACACAACAGACACGCACACACGCACGCACACACACAGACACACACACACACACACACACACGAAAGTTCAGTCAATGTAAACAGAAATCGATGAAGAGCAGAGACTGTGCTCCAAAGTCAATTAGAGGTCAACTCAAATGAATTGTACTGAAGGACAAAACATGGTGGACCATCGAGGAAAATGAAGGAAAGAGGGTTGATTTCCATTAAATAAATACTTTTCAAAGTAAATCCATTTATGTGTACATAATTCCACAATATTTTACCTTTGGATTTTTTTTATCTATGCCCTGTGTTTGGAAGCCATATATCAAAGACATAAACATGAACGTAGTACATTTCATCAGGCTGGTATATGATTTTATTTGTCCGACCTGACCAGGAGAGACAAACCCAAACTGGGTCACTTCTGCACGGCAAGTCTCCCAGCCACAGTGGGCTGAAGAATGAGACACTGAAATGCAGCCGCGAAAAGCAAACGCATGTTTTTTGCGGATAGAAAGTTGTAATAAATAATTCCAAAGGGAAATAACGTATCTGGGTCAGGATACCCTATTTGAAACCCTATTTGACCCTCAAAGTATAAATACTTATCCAGTCACTGACCTTATTCGTTTTTGTTTTTATGTGTATGTGTGTATGTGTATATGTGTGTATGTGTGTATGCATGTATGTATGTATGTATCCATGTATGTGTGTGTGTGTGTGTGTGTGTGTGTGTGTGTGTGTGTGTGTGTGTGTGTGTGTGTGTGTGTGTGCGCGCTCACAAATGCGCAAGTGTATGCACCTCTCTATCCCACAGCTGCAGGAAGTGTACAATTATTTGAAGTTGCAGTATTACACTATTCTTGTGTTTGTGTGTGTGTGTGAGTGCGCATGTGTGTGTGTGTGTGTGTGTGTTGTCAAGATGGCTCGTGCTCAGTAGCCTGAGCATGCGTACACATGCAGGGCCTGTGTGTACTTGCAGCCCAGCAGAGGGACAGTGTGGACCGTTGCTAAGGACACATTCATCATCACACTTGGAGTGCTGCATCTCAGAGCAGCTGGGGCCTTGGCGAGGGGCTGAGTGAGTGGGTCTATCACCCATCTGCCGGTCCCCCATCGCGAGCCTGTTCACACACTTCAAAGCCACTCGGCATGTCTCCATTTTAAAATGTGATGAAGAAAGAGGTAAAAAAAAATTTTTTTAAAAAGGAACAAAAAGTAATTTCCTCTTTTTATTTTTTTGCCCACAAAGCACATCATGCAAATAATGGCCAGCCTGGGATACTCAAATGTACAGTGGAGTGGAATTGCATTTAAAAAAAAGAAAATGCATCAGTGTGCATTCATCCAGAAAATACTTGGTGATCATTATTATTATTTTAAAAAAAAACATGTTTCCACTGGCACTGTCAGCACTGGCCGTCTGTTGGAACTTCATAGGTTACCTCCTAGATTCTGCTAGATCTATTCACCTTTAGGGAAGGATAGTGTTGTGGCACCCAGCCAATTTCCAAAATGTACTGCGATGTTGATATACAATGTTCATGTTCACAGTGGCCGGAGGCATATTAGACCAAGACAGCTAACCCCTGCTCCTAAATGTATCTACAATTTCATTCTACAAATTCAGTGCAAGTCAGATAAAAGCACCAGTGCAGGTGAAAGCAAGCATTGCTTCTGCATTAGTTCTGAACTAATGTTAGCATGCTAAGGTAACCGCTTCCACACCACAGGGGACAGTTAAAAAAAAAACTACTTAAAGGTGCAGTGTGTAGGATTTAGTGGCATCTAGCGGAACAGACTTGGCATAAGTATGTTTTAATGAGTGTTTAATCCCATGAAAATAAGAATCGTTATGTTTTTGTTATCTTAAATGGGGCCATTTGTAACTACATAGGAAGCGGGTCCTCTTCCCAGAGCCCACCATATTGCACCGCCATGTTTCTACAGTAGAGGGGACAAACGGCTCTAGAGAGGACACATTTTTAAATTATTTACAATTTATAAATCTATCAAGTAACCTCATCACTTGACACTTGGCTACTTCGATGCTGTCATAGATGATGACATCAATTTGGAAGTACCTACTGGCACTTTTGCAGCCTTATGTCCCAGCCAGGATGAAGAGGATCGGTAAGTAAGTACTGGCACCTTACGTGCCACTGTAGCTTCTTCTAAGTCTTTGGAAAGGGAAGGGTGAGGTGAGGTGAGGTGGGAATTCAGTTGTTTGCAATCTGCAACCACACCGCTAGATGCCACTAAATCTTACACACTGCACCTTTAATTGTTTATTGTCCAGAGGGGAAATTTGTTTTGCAGTACTGTATACAGTGCATTTGTCACACAAAAAAGTAGGTAAATACATAAATAAATACATACTTTTTTTGTGTGTGAACGCAAACATGGAAAATATAACAAGCATCAGCCGTGTGTTTGTTTATCAGTGTTTTGCTGGAGAAGAACTGAACTTTGAAGTGGTAATAATAGAGCATAACAGTGACCGCCCCCTTTTTAACAGCTCCGGTGCCGGAAGTAAATTTCCCATGCATTTATCTCGTCCACTTTTCGTATAATCCTTATAAAAAGAGTATTAAGACTTGAACCAAGCCAATCGTTCGTTGTGGTAGTCGTGACCATATTATGTTTGATTCGGGCATAAAAAGAATTTGGAAAACGGAAGAAAAGCCAAAGGTAATTTATTTTGTTGACCGAGTGAGGAACTACTCATCCCGAATCAAACATAATATGGTCACGACTACCACAACGAACGATCGGCTTGGTTAAAGGCTTGATACTCTTTTTATAAGGATTATACGAAAAGTGGACGAGATAAATGCATGGGAAATTTACTTCCGGCACCGGAGCTGTTAAAAAGGGGCGGTCACTCTTACGCTCTATTGTGATGTTCTGCACCAGTGTCGCTTGGGTAAAGCATTCACACCCTCTACTCGAACAAAGAGTTTCTGTGGTGGAAGAAATCACGTTAAAGAACAAGCTTGGTATTTCTAGGCTGGAACTTCAAGCCATAACTTTGGCAATGCTTTCTTTTGGCAAGGAGTTCACAACAGCACAGTGGTATTTTTATGCATTTTGTGTTTGTATGTGTAAGAGTCTTGTTTGAATCTTGTACCGCAAATAGTGGGTTTAGGTGAGGAAACACATTTTGTAGTGCTATATTATAATTTTGCTCAGTAATGAAGAAGCTGATTTTGATTTCTGTGTGGACAAAATACCCAACATGTTTCCCCTACATACATCCAGCAGCGGCCCAGCGCCGCCGCTGGATTATTAGCGCCACTGCGCCAATTTAAAAACATATCATAGGTGCCCGATACTGCAACCTCCTCAATTCTTAGATTGTCATTATTTATTTGGGGAAATATTGTGGAAAAATACTGTTCTGGTATAGAACAATAAAAAAATGCATGATGATACTGTCGGTGGTATTAGCTCATGAATGGCTTTAGACTAAATGTGAGAAACATAAAGAGAAAAAGTAACGCTTAAAGGAACCTTTCAACGATTTTGACATTGTAGTGGTCGCCCTGTTGCCCTATAAATGAAAAAAACTGCTTACAAATGCATTCTGTGGATCAAAATATGGCTATTTTCATTCCCCAGAAAGTCCCAAATGGCTTTTTCCTGGGACGTCCAGGTTTTCAAAAAACTACCAAGCGCTTTCTCAGTGCCCTCCACTCGGTAAAACCACCCTGGCCAATCACCTTGGAGTTTGGATCCGTGAGATTCAGTTGCCTGGCCTGATGAGCTAAACAAGATTTTACAATGGCTACCTATCTACCACTGAAATGAGGACTATAACTTCAGCCAAGTCTTACTGAGTGGATGAAATGATGGATATTATTCAAATGCAAATATGTCCATGCATATATTTTTTTGTCAAATGTTTGGCTCCCTTACAGCTAACCACTGCTTTAAACGCTCAATATGTGAAATGTGATTGCAGCCTTTTTGGCAGCTCGATATCCTGTACAACCCAGCATGGAACGATGAGACGGCATGATGTTATACACATTGTCCACTCCACAGGTTGAGAAATATAAAACACGAAACTCTAAACAAAAGTAGTCTTTACTGCCTCTCGTAACGCTCTCTCACCTGGATGCAAACAAGTTCTTGTAATGTCCGGCTCGACTCACGCTTACCGCAGAATGCACCATCGATGTTAGATTGGCAATATTATTAAACTCGAGTCTGTAGTTTATTCTGAGTGTTTTTTGTTTGGTTTTTGGGTACATTTCAGCAGCTTGGGACACTATGGTTACAATATGAGGACTATGAGTTAATAAAAACATGCCTGTGCAGGTGGAACGTCCCTTTAATCATAAAAAGTAGCCTACATATTTGACTGTGTTGAACACATGGGATTGCTACACATTACAGACAGAAAACTGTATTTGCGGTTTAATGCCAAAAGAATTGCTTGTGCGCATAGTATGCTCGCATGCTATTTCTTGTTGTTATATTATTATTATTATTATTATTATTATTATTATTATTATTATACCATTGTGAGAGACAATTTCTATTGGAATGCACCAGAGCCCTACTGGAGTCAGTGATTACACTAAAACCTCTCTGCGCCCGCGCACATCAGCACCATGCACACGCACACCAGCACCGTGCGCACGCACACCAGCACCGTGCGCCTCACACATACCTCAGCACCGCTGCTGGAAAAAATCATAGTGGAAACACATACACAGTAAAGGTTATGTGATAAACAGTGATATAGGATATTAATCATTTTCAAAAATGTACATAATCTATTTAATTGAATCTATTCATGAATGAAAACAATTATTATTATTATTATTATTGTTATTATTATATTGAGTAGTAGTGTGAAGCCAAACATGTCCAAAGTGAAAACAACAACTGCTATGTCACTGAATCAGTTGAATATTAATTAACAGCTATCATTTTTTTGTGCCGATGGCGTCACTGTGACCATGTGTCTGGTCTAAAATTGGGAGATGTTCTGGGTTAAGTACGTGTGAATTCCTCCTAAAGGACACAATGTAATAGCACCATTTGTCAATGCAGTGTTTTGAGACAAAGAGAAAGTCCGAGTTTTGGCACTATTATAGGATGATATTCCTGTACTATTTTGAACTGGATGATGGAAGTACAGAAAACATCAATGTCCATTAATAATGCAATTCATGACCAATGCACTTTCGAAACCGAGTAGTCCTATTTATTTTATAAACCTAGTATTACCCTAATCGGGACATGGCCATAGTTGGAACACCCTAGCCTTTATCTTAAAATTGGATAAGGCCCCAACAATGTTTGACAGGCTTGGTGTTGCAATCACAAGATGTGTGTATGGAGTATAGATTCACTCTAAAGTATTGTAAGTGTATTTAGAATTTTTGCAAACAGTTTGCAAATCTGTAACGTGATTCTCACGTGTAAATTAATTTAAGAATAAATACACAATCAACTGCAAACTTGCCCTATACACTGTCAATAAATACAACAATATTTGTGATTGTGTCATTTTTATTTTAATACATTACAAATTAATGTTGATATAGTGCGCACACAACTCATTAATTCGAGGATGCGAGTGTCGAATCTGCGATTCCAAATACTTTTCCATAGACTGAACAGTAGGTGGCAACGTACGTCTGGTGAAAGTACTCTGTAGTATTACTTTTATATACAAAACTAGCAGCTTTCGTTTGAGCAAGGGGGATGTCTGTTACTGAACCATCTCGACTCGACTCTGTGTGTCAAGTTATTGCAACTTTTCGAAAAAGTGTGACTTAATGTAGAATTTAGTGGCATCTAGCAGAATGGACTTGGCAGAAATGGACTATAATATTCATAAGAATGTTTTAATGTATAATCCCATGGAAGAAGGAATCATTGTGCTTTCGTTTCCTTAGAATAAACCCTTTAAATCTACATAGGGAGCAGGTCCTCTTCCACTGCCATGTTGCACCACAATGTTTCTAGAGTAGCCCAGAACGGACAAACGGCTCTAGAGAGGATGCGTTTTTAATTTTTAATCATAATTGCAGGAAGGAGTGAGCGTTGGAGAGAGGAGGCAAACGTTTGTGGTGTTGGACTACAGAAAGCGTAGCTTACCGATATCTAAAGGATTTTTTAAAAAGCAATGGTCCGCATTTCCACCGTTCTCTTCCCGCAACAACTCAACTCTCCCGACTCTCAAGTCGAAATCACAAATCATAGTCTTCTTCACTTTATGACTAGTTGATTTAAAAGGCATTTGTTGTATATTTGTATCACCACTATAGACAAGTCTCTTACTATGTCAACCCCTGGCTGACTTCTTCATGGTGTAAATTCCTTTATTTGTCCACTTTGTTTATATCAAACCTAAATCATTTGATGTTACTGCCCACAATCACAACGTTTCTCTAAGAATTTCCATAAAAATCATCACAGTGCACCAGTGGCGAGCGGAATCGCAGATGCGTTACATAAATTCTGACTACACTTACAATAATTAAGAGTAAAATGAAAGGTGTGTAGCTTTTAAAAGCTAATCACATTAGATTTGAATGAAAAAGTATTTTTTTTTAAAACATCATGATGTTGACTTGGGGACATTTGTGAGTAGAAACAAGAGATCGACTAAAGTCCTCCAAGTACATTAAAAGACCTCAACTCAAGATCAGTTGGAAACACATCAAATCACTGAATCAGTAATCAGTAGTGCAGTAATACAGATTCATATCCATAACTCCACTGTGGAGAACCATTAGTTGCCTGAGGTAGTTCTGACTGTCCCGGGGACGTCCCAACATCTCTTCGCTATCAGGTTGTATTACACTCCTTTACATCAGCGCTAATCAGAGAGAGAGAGAGATCCGCTATGGACAAGCTGGGTAGCAAGCCATTGGACCAGAACCCACGCAAGCAGAATATAAATAGACAACAACAAAACACACACACACACACACACACACACACACACACACACATACACATACACATACACATACACACACACACACACTTTTCATTGACCTCCTCAGGGAGTGAAGTTATACTGTAGAGGCCACACCAAAAACAGGTTGGTCCATACCACCATACCGCATATCACTAAGGTGGAGGACAGCCAAGTCAAGATGGAATCAAAGGGCAACAGTACAGATTGTGTTGTGGATCACGGCCGCCAGAACAGGGATAAGAGATGTGCCTCTTGATAAAGAATGATCTCCCAGGATTTCAGAGGACTAGAATATGTACAGAAAGAAAGAAAGAAAGAAAGAAAGAAAGAAAGAAAGAAAGAAAGAAAGAAAGAAAGAAAGCATACAGGAGAGGGTTACTAATGTAGAACTATTACTATTTAGCCATTTAGCAGATGCTTTTATCCAAAGCCACTTGCAGTGAATACAGAGACGGGATAGTGTAGTAGTGGTTAGGGTGTGTACGACTCCCAGCTGAAAGTTACTGTGTCCAATTCCCAATGTCCACAGTCGACCTGTAAGCATCCTGGAGCAAGATGCCTAACCCCTTCCTGGTAGTATCTGAATTTACTAAAGGTCACTTAAATCACATAAAAGCATCTTCTAAATGACTGAATAGTCAATAGTAGTCAGGTCATTCTGGAGCAGGTATTTTGCTCAAGGATGCTTACAAGTAGAGCTGAGGGCATTGGGGATCCAATGCAGAACCTGGCACAGCGCCACCTCAGTCTACCCATCTTACCCCACCAACTAAGGACATAACATCATTGAGGAACAGCAGGAACAAGATACTCAATCCATTAGCAAAAAGTCGTGCGTGTCGCAATGTCAAGTTAAATTGGGCTTTTACTCCGTTGTGCCTCTCCTGAAACATTGAGAGATGGGCCCCCGCCCCCCAGAGGCCCTCTGTTCAACCCCTGCCTGTGTGAGACAACAGCAGCTCAGAGGGCATTGCAGTCTACCAGAGCAGAGAGTGTAGGCCCCGGTGGGTCAGATGTGGTGGTGTGTGGTAAGGGATCAATGACTGACTCTAGTCAGCAACATTCGGAAAAAGCCTCCCAGGCCTGCTTTACCACACATAGACTGACTGTAGTTACTGTTACCTCCTGCTCACGGCTGGTGGGAGCTATTGACGGGATGCTAGCTAATATGTCTGTGTCCTCCTGTGACAGATGCTTTTAGATATACAACAACACCAATCACAATGACACCTTGGGACAATGAGCCTGGATTGGGGCGGGGGGGGGGGTGGAGTTACACAACAATAGTGTTGGACAATGGCTCTGACCTTAATCCTCACACTTTTAGGCTAGCACATTTGCATCCGTGTTGAGTCTCCTACAGCAACCACGATAAACTATATATCTATAGCTGTGAACTTAAAGCACATATGACTTTTTCAGAATCCTCCCTAGTACGATGCACTTTAGTAATCACAATAAGGGAAACTAGATGGCACCATACACATATTATATAGACATCAAGCATGACAGTTGGGAGACAATCAGGCACACACATCTCAGGTACATAATAAGGGAATGCACGGTCCTATGAAAAACAACTGTGATGAACGTCTCTACTTATACATCAGTTAATAGTTCTAAATGAATACATACAACTTTTTGCATGTACCTACACTCCTTCACTTTTTTCCTAGTTTCACCGTGTGCTCCGCCGAACCCTGTTTTCTTGTCTTTGCTAAACTTGTCCATGTGTAAACACATCCAGTACACTGAGACCAGTGTCACTGGGCTACACTACGTAACACAGCCTTCTTTCATGCCACGTTCAGGCCAACAGCTCAAAACCACTGCAGGTGCTCTGCTATGGGAAAGGTCAGAGAGGTTGTTTGAAGAGAGTTTTCCCTGTACTAATTTCTTACTAAAAAAAAACATACAGAGACCTGGGCCCTCATTTAGCAACAGTTCATAAAAAAAATTCTTAATCCTATCATATGCAAGACATTTAGAACATTTTTACACACAAAAAAGTTGGGATTAATCAAGCGTTTTTATGTTTGTCATACGCACACTGGTGCGCAAATTCCCTTGATAGATACCGGTCGTTTTAAATCCTTATGCTCGTGCCCGATTGGCTCTTTACCATACATTTATGACCATAAATAACCATATATGGTCACAAAACATCCCCTTTAATGCCATGGGAAATATGTGAATGAATATAACAAACTGGAAATAGCCGATAAAATAGTTGAATGGATTGGAAGAGTGAACGGGAAAATCCAAAGAATGAATAAAGAAAATAAATGTATCACAGAGTGAAATATAAGTTCTTGTGACAGACGTTTAATCAAAGTAGAGGACACTTCTTGGTACACTTTCTGCCGTGCTCTCTTTTAATAATGTGGCATGGGAGCGAGTGTGGTTTGTGGTAAACAGAGTGTCCCTCTACCACACACAGTAGCCTATCAGAGTGTCCCTCTACCACACACAGTAGCCTATCAGAATGTCCCTCTCCCCCACACAGTAGCCTATCATAGGTCCCTCTACCACACACAGTAGCCTATCATAGGTCCCTCTCCCCCACACAGTAGCCTATCATAGGTCCCTCTACCACACACAGTAGCCTATCATAGGTCCCTCTCCCCCACACAGTAGCCTATCATAGGTCCCTCTCCCCCACACAGTAGCATATCATAGGTCCCTCTCCCCCACACAGTGGCCTATCATAGGTCCCTCTCCCCCACACAGTAGCCTATCATAGGTCCCTCTCCCCCACACAGTAGCCTATCAGAGTGTCCCTCTCCCCCACACAGTAGCCTATCATAGGTCCCTCTCCCACACACAGTAGCCTATCATAGGTCCCTCTCCCCCACACAGTAGCCTATCATAGGTCCCTCTCCCCCACACAGTAGCCTATCAGAGGTTCAAAGTATTTTGATCCAAGAGTGTTCGCTTATTAGTGGGACACTGGCCGAACTGGTGGGGCTGAGGCTGACCAAGTCCTCTGGAGATGTACATCTCTAGTTATCTCACATTATCTAATTAATGAGCAATTATCAATCTTACTTGACACAATTATTGTATAGTCCTACTTTAGGCGTAGGACTACATCGATTGTGACATTAAAAATCACGTTACTTCCTGAGGGGAATTGTATTTGTATAAGTTGGTCAAAAGCATTTCTATCTGGTGATTTTCTGAATCACTCTACCACTTGCTGTGCATATGCATGGTCAGTACGCACATTTTCAAGCAAAGAACAAATTGATAAACATAATATGTATGGTTTACGCACAGATTTCTTTGTACGCAACGTTGATGAATGAGGGCCCTGGAGTGGATAGGAGTCGGTGAAAAGTGTGCTTCAGAAAAAAGATGGCCGCTGTGAGTTTGCAGCTTTCTTCTAGAAAAAGAGTAACTTAAAGAGGGCATATGACACAGCCCCACAGCAAAACAAGATAATTCTTAATAATTCTGCATAATGATGTGCCCATCTGACTATATTTTGGACATGACGTGTTCACCAGCTAGAACTGCACAATATTGAAACTGTGCCAATGTCACATAAGAGATTTACTGTCAATTTGAGAACACATTATAAAAAAACTCCAGATGGCATAATTTTTCATCGCACTAGGAATGTGGACGATTATTACACATAATGTCTCATCTCACCACATCACAATGCATTCTGCACCATCAGACATTATTTATTCAAATTTCAAAAAGGTATGGTTCCTCATTGTCCCTCACTCTTTGTAGAAAACGTACACTGATTAAGGTAGTCTCCACATTCACTAAGAATCTCATTCATTTAAAATCCTGTTTTTCGGTCCATACGGCAAGGTACTGGCAAGTACTGGCAAACTGTGTACTGTCCGCGCATGAATAGATATCTAGCATTTTCATAGATGAGATTTATTTACCGCCTGTATTCTCTGTGACGGCTGAAGAGAGAGCGTAGCACGGCGCACTCTGGCTTGGGCTGACACTCCCTCAGAGGGAAGTAGATATAGGAGGCTGGATGGGGGTTCCCCCCCCCCCCCCCCCCGCGCTTGGGGAACCGGAGTTAGCATATCAAAGTGTCAGATGCTCGACAGCTTGCCTGCCGTAAGCACAAAAATACAACACAAAAAAGAATAATAATAAAAATATTAATATTAAAGCTTGGGAGATTGGGCTGAAGCTGTGTGTGACCTTGGGTACTTCAGTGGAGTGGGTGGGTGGGTGGGGGGCCTCATCTCTGTGTTACTGTGGTCGAACCAAACGCACTGTGTGTCTAAATAGGTAAAAGGTTTAATGGCCTCTGAACGCAGTGTCTTTGATTATAGTAGACAAGTGCTGCTGATGCAAGTCTTACCCCAGCCTTTGAAATCAAAGAGTTCCAGTGTTATGAGGAATAAGGTTGAAGCAGCAGCTTTATTATTTTTTACCACTTACAGGTTCCCCTTATTCTGTACCTGCTCTAAGTTGTGTGTTTCCTATTATTCTCGCAACGTCATGCTTTTTGTCTATGGCATGCATGTGTATGTGGGGGCCCCTAGGTGCCGTTTTAGGGATTCATAAATTTCAGAGCGATGTATCGTATCATTGTGAAAAATGCTCACAAAACGTCTTAATGTTGCCCATACTTTTGCACACTCACCAGAAAATGATGCTGAATTAATACATGTTGCATTTAAAAATGCATAGCACATGAAGCGTGGTGACACACACACACTGGTGACAGATGGGAGCGCTAGCGTCCGGATGCTAATAGCGCTGCCACCCCCCCCCCCCCCCCCCAAGTCTGTGTGTGTCCTTCAACAGGGAATTCTCTTAACCTCTGCCACTCTGCAGACTACACACACTGAATTCAGATCGCGGTCAACTGGGTGTCAAGTGGGTTTGAAAGCCCGACGTTGGTTTCAACATATAAATCTTTGAGATGTAGATGTAACACGTGTGCTGTTCAACACTGGCGGGGGAGAAACAACGTCTCCATTGGCGTCAAGGTAATGATTCATTGTTTAATGACACATAATGTGTCAAATGTTGTGGTGGGACTCCTACGGCCAGTCATTATAAGTCTCCCAGTGCGCCTGTACATTAACAACCCGACAGGCCGTGGATGAATGGAGGTGTGTAGGGATACATCATTCTCCAGTGTGCGGTTGCATGGGTTACAACGCCAGCTAACCCTCGGGTCAACACCGACAAAAAATTTGACAAACGGTGTTCACTTCTGAGAGCAGGGGGGCAAATAGAAAAACAAGTGTTTTGTTGAGTCGAGCAATGAAATCATTTGACTGTTTCAGTGTGTCTATGAAGCTCATAAGGCTCATGCCAATATACTTCACAATAAAAATGTACAAGTAAAAGAGCATAACCTGATCTAACCTGCTACCAGCACAAGAATAGTTATAGCGGCCTTACAGGATACGCGCGACACCTCCTCTACAATAATAGCAGCAGTAGACAGTACAGTAGCACCTCCTCTACAATAAGTAGTGGACAGTACAGTAGCACCTCCTCTACAATAAGCAGTGCCAGTAGCACCTCCTCTACAATAAGCAGTGGACAGTAGCACCTCCTCTACAATAAGCAGCATTGGACAGTAGCACCTCCTCTACAATAAGCAGTGGACAGTAGCACCTCCTCTACAATAATAGCAGCAGTGGACAGTACAGTAGCACCTCCTCTACAATAAGCAGTGGACAGTAGCACCTCCTCTACAATAAGCAGCAGTGGACAGTAGCACCTCTACAAGAAAGCAGCAGTGGACAATAGCACCTCCTCCATCAGCAGTGGACAGTAGCACCTCCTCTATCAGCAGTGGACAGTAGCACCTCCTCTACAAGAAAGCAGCAGTGGACAGTAGCACCTCCTCCATCAGCAGTGGACAGTAGCACCTCCTCCATCAGCAGTGGACAGTAGCACCTCCTCCATCAGCAGTGGACAGTAGCACCTCCTCCATCAGCAGTGGACAGTAGCACCTCGTCTACAATAAGCAGCAGTCGACAGTGACACATGGACGTGTGAAAGTCCATTGTGGCACCTATTCATATGGAGACACATTTGTACCACCACTTCCCCTCGCTGCAATTGCACAGGATGAAGTCACGACAAGACACTCGTTGATTTTAAAGCAAAGCTCTCCATCAGGCGACCGTATAGAAAATGCAGCGTTTTCCCGGAGCTGCTCATGTGATAAATGTGTTAATTAACTGTGCACAAGCCCCAGCTCAACATCGACTGTGTGGAGTGAAGCTCATTCCTATTTTATGGGTGCCTGTTAAGGTTAGCTATGCTTATACTGGTGGTACAGCCAGAGAGGAGCTGCTGAATGTGGAATGGGTGGTAGGCAGATCGGCCCACTGCAAAACTCACTCCATTATGACTTTTCCGCCAGCTGCTTACGTAATCACATCGGGGAACTGTGTTGTGTGCAACTACACGTCTGCATTGGCTCAGATGTGGGTTGCCGTCATTGTTTAATTACACTACCAGATAGATCATGCTTATAAATCATTTAAAAAAAGCCCAAACAGGTACAGGTTATATTTTGGCAAAGCAAGATGGCAGAACACAACTGCCAAACACAGTCAAGTTTCTAGGCAGGTGGCCACCAGAATCTATTGTCCTCGTTCTCCTCAGCCTCAAGCCACGCTGATCAAGTCACAACTCTACATCGTTTTAATGGCATTGCTCCATACACCTTCTTAGCGGATGAACTCCACTTGAATTGATACGAGCCTTTGAAGACCACAGTGTTGCTGGTCTTAAGCCCAATTAGTTTTAATCATCTCACTTGAACACCCCAGATGTCAAGTTCCTCCCCATACGTGGGGTTTACATACATCGCATACGTGGCATAGATGAGCTCCCCCATCGGAGGTCGACCAGCAGCAGCCCAGCCCAGCTCAGGACAGGACCGCAGCACAGACGGGGAAGGCACTGTGATTTGGCAGCACGGGGTCTGGCGTCTCATGAGATCTGGCTGTTAAGGTGAGCGCATCGGGCGGCGATGGACACAGTGCAGCGCATCTCCATCGAGATCCAGCCACAACAGCATTAGTTGGGGTCATTAGTGCCGCATACTGTCGTGCATGCACTGGAGGAGGAGGAGGAGGAGGAGGAGGAGGAGGAGGAGGAGGAGGAGGGTGCAAAGTCCTGCAGCTCAAACTCACTTCCTGACAGTTAGCCAAGGAAGTCAATGTGGATCCTTAGTGGGAACTTAGGATACAGCTTGGGAGGTGCAATGTGTTGGAAAAATAATAATAATCATTATGAATAATATCATATCCTGAATAACACAATCGTATTACAGGGAATGTCCATTATAACTTGGACATCCTAAATCCCTGTCGTACTCTTGTATATAAGGAGTAAAACACGATTTTTACACATTTTCACACGTTTTAAAGAAGAAACCTCAGCACAATAAGGTCTACTATTAGATGATGAACATCTGCCAAGAGACTGGAT
Organism: Merluccius polli; assembly: GCA_030340625.1. Lineage (NCBI taxonomy): Eukaryota > Metazoa > Chordata > Actinopteri > Gadiformes > Merlucciidae > Merluccius > Merluccius polli. The sequence continues at coordinate 38,066 of JAOPHQ010000057.1, read as the reverse complement.
ATCAGCACACCAGCAACAACACGTCCATGGACCTATTCCCTTTGTTATTACCTTTCATAACCGACTCCGACTTCTATCGTATACCATTATATTATTATACTATTATTATACTATATTATAAGGCTATTACTTTTTTCACGGTTCTCTAGGCAACAACGCATGTGAAATACAAAAAGAAAAAAAAAATCAATGTTGTTGACACCTAAATCACAGCACGTTTTACAGCAGCCACTCACACATACAACATATAAACATATAAAACAGCTGTTTTATACGTTTTAAACGTTTGCATTCACAATATAGTTGCGACGAGGAAAAAGTCCGATGTTAGATAACGTTACATCTGGCCCGATTTACACACATTTTTTTTTTTTTTTGAATAAAAAAAATCAAATACACGCGTAGACATTGAACCAAACTGTCCGTTTCGGCGGACTTGCGTCGTGAAGCCAAACCCCGTTAAGGACCTAGGGGGACCCGGTCCGACCCGGTCCATGGGAATGGTCCTTTGTTGTCCTGTGGAGAGAGAAAGAGAGAGACTGCGTTTCAACAAAGACGACTCACCGTAGTAAGACGAGGGGACGTCCGTCTTTCTGGCCATTGCACCGGAGGACGGGGAGATGCGCCGCTTTCTTTGCCTGTTTTTTTTTGGGGGGGGGTGGTTTTGAAGTGAACCGAGGGTTTTTGTTAAATGGTCCTGTCACTAGATAAACACGGCAGTACCCCCCACCCCCCCAGAGAGGTGTTGATCTGGGGCTGCCAGACCACGCAGCGCAGCGTCGACCGTGTTTACAGCCACGGGACAACGTCATTAATTATGCGCGGAGGAAAAAAAGAAAGAAGGAGAAAAAAATGGTCTCTTAAAGGGGACGCCGCAGAAGAAGAAGAAAACGTCCAGCTATTGTTATCAACATGGCTTTTGTTTTTGGTCGTCGTACACCTAATTCATCTCCTCGCTCCGTATAGATAAAGACGCCTGCAAACTACGCAGTTGCAATGTTAAAAAGCATTGAACTTTTTTTTTTTTACATTGTTGACCAATGTTGGTCGGCTCCTATGTGTTTTGCGTCGTCGTCGTGGTGGGACTTTAGTTTGTATATGTGTTTTTTTTAACGGTAAACCGTTGACGATATTATATCGATATCGGGGTAAATACCGCAATAAGGCGGACATTTCGCCCAGAAATACACATTACTGTCTGAGGACAGTCCCATGCTGGTGGTCCTGTATAGGAAACACTGCCCTCTGCAGTGAGGTCTGCGATGGTGCGCGCACACACACACACACACACACACACACACACACACACATGTATACACACAGTTCACTCAATTTGCCACTTCAAATCCTTCCAGTGACAACAGCTGCACTAGCTGTCATCTATGTGCATCTTGGTGCATAGTCTACATTAAGTAGGCTTACATAGGGCCTACTTCAAAATCAGAGGGTGGAAAACAAAAGTAGCGCAAAGTTCAAGCAAGGAGCATCTCTCAAAGCACGTTCACCTTTTAGCAACTTGATGGACAAATAAAGGCGTATTTTTGTTTTCTACTGGTGTATATATGCTTTCTTCACAGCGTCGCGACCCTGTGTGTTTTGGTGTTTTTTTTTAGCGCTTTCTGCAGCTCTGCTATCGATCTGTTGTTGGCTCAGACCATTACGCTGACACCTTTATCGGCGCTGGGGTCTACAGGGTGCTGGAGGGCCAACCCAGTATTTTTCTTCCTGATTTTTTCCAATCTTCCATTGCTCTCTGTTATTCATTCAGCCCTATAGGCTAACTATTCTGTAGTCTGTTGATGCTTTGACATTGATACCGTTGATACAAAAAAATATTTGAAACTTCTTTCTAATGTTTTATTTATATTTTTAGATGTAAGCCTCATGGCCTCTTACTTTCATATGACATTTCATCTTTCTAGGCATAATGATGTTGGTGTAGCCTATCATCTGTACCCGATAAAAATATATTGTCCTTGTATTACTTGCCAGGAAATGTATTAATAACATGCATTGGAAATCTTGTGCTTCCACTACTGGCTCAATGAAGTCTCAAGTTATGTCCCCCTTGAAAAAAATGACGCAGTGAGAAAAACTGATGCGTAATTATCTCAAAGGTATAGGTTTGTTTTATTTTTAGGAACTTTTTTATTAAATATTTTGCGGACCCCTTGGCCATATGCCACGGACCCCCAGGGGTCCCCAGACCCCACTTTGAGAACCACTGCTCTAAACAACCCAGTCTCCCTGTTATTTTATGTCGTGACCTCTTTGGCCAACCTCTCCACTAATTATTTTGTATATGAAACACAAAGTGAATCAAGGTTTTAATGGTCCTGTCACAAAATAAATACAGTACTCCGAGAGATCTTGATCTGGGCTGCCAGACCAGCAGCACAGTGTCAATCGTGTTGACAGCACGGGACAAAGTCATTAATTATGTGCGGGGAAAAAAGATCTCTTAAAGGAGACGATACAGAAGAAACATCCAGCTATTGCTATCAATATGGCTTTTGTTTTTGTTGTTGTAGACCTAATTTAGGCCTCACTCCATATAGATAAAGATGCCTACAAACTACGCAGTTGCAATGTTAAAAAGCATTGAACTTTTAAATTGTTGATAATGTTGGTAGGCTCCTATGTTTTTTGCATCGTATTGTTGTGGGACTTTTGTTTTATGAACTGCAAACCGTTGATGATATGATCTGGATAAATACTGCAATAAGGCGACATTTCGCCCAGAACTACACTTTCTTTGAGAACATTCCCACGCTTGCTGGTCCTTTGTATGAGGACACTGGCCTCTGCAGTGATTTATGCCACGGACCCCCAGGGGTCCCCGGACCACACATTGAGAACCACTGCTCTAAACAACCCAATCTCCCAATCATTTTATGTCGTGACCTCTTTGGCCCAGCATCCACAAGATATTTTATGCAGTAAAATGAGAATTAATTTATATTGCCATGTCAAAAAAGTGTGATAAAACGTTCCTTGGTGTAGGCTCCAGAACATTGCTCATAAATACTCTCTACTTAACATACTTATTATCAAATTAAACAAACAAGACGTAGATGTTGCATACAAAAGGCTATTGCATAGGCTATATATATTATATTTTAAAAAATCCTTTGACCCTCCGTCTGAAAACTGCTTCTTCATTTTATGTTAAAACTGCTCTAACGTGTTCTAGTTGACCAAGTGCTAAAAAAAAGCTTTTCAGCCTCCCACAAACTCCACCTCCTCCTTGACGTCACCACCTACCCCCAGTCCTGTTGCAGATACACGGTCTACACCAACAGGCAGTACTGGCCTCAGATCTTGCCTGATTGGTTACAGGTTACAGAGAGCGGCAAAACAACTGTTTATCTCCTATTTAGCCACCTACAGAGGCAGGGACAGACACCAGCATGAGATATTCTCACAGAGCACTTGACTCATCTGACCGAGTATGGGGATGATTTTGTCATATTTGACAATAAAAAAATGTACCTAGAGCAGCTTTAATAATATCATAACATGTGTTGCAGCATAATCTGTGACCCATCAGATTCTCTGACCTGCCTTTCTATTTATACCCTCACTGAAATGAAAATGCAATTACATTTGTAGTTTGACTGTCCCTATATCAACAAAATATCTGATGTTATTTTTTTCTGAAATGAAAAAAAGGGACATACTTGTTACCTATTGTTATCATGGTGAATGTAGGCCTAGTATATAAATATATCTTCACACAACCTATCAGATAGACAGGAGTCTAATTACCAACTGTCTTGAAATGAATATTCATGAGCAAGCTATAACCTTTGCCATTTAAAAATCTATTAATATATTTTTAGAGTCCTATTTTTAAAAACGGGGACACCAACCAACCTGGCCAACACTTCACAGATCACATAACCTAATAGGTTACAGATGACTGTGTAACACCTGTATGAGTCTGTGGAACAACAGACCAGTGCATTACTTGTTCATTTGTAATTGCGTTTTAAAAGCAGAAGCTGACACATAATTAATATCCTAATTATATCCACAAGCTGTGAACCATACATCACCAGGCTGGAGCTCTTTAACACATTACTTGGGTTCACTGGACACACTCACATCCGTGAGTAGTAGCAGCAGGTTGCTTTCAAGTCTTAAGTCGGCAATATATATATAAATATATATAAATATATATAAATATATATATATATATATATATATATATATATATATATATATATATATATATATATATATATATATATATATATATATATATATATATATATATATATATATATATATATATATATATATATATATATATATATATATATATATATATATATTACATTGTGTAATCCCTGTATAACAAGCAAGCCGTGTACGAGCCTTGCATAGCATGTGTAAAGATAAGGTCATTAGGACCTTGAGGAGGAGTGGTTGTGTGATTGAAGGCACTCGGATGAAAGAGGGCAGAGTATGTAAAAGAGTAGAGGGCAGCAGCAGCGGCGGAGCGGCGCTGCTCTGCTGGCGGCCATACGGACCCGTCCTTCAGGTGTTGGAGGCGCCTCGCAGAGGAGCAGGTGTCTGAAGTGTTGTTGTTTTTTTAACCTGAGGATTTTATGGTGACCCGAAGACGATCTCAAAACGGGCGATTCCCGACACGGGGAGTCAAAAGACAATGAGGAAACGAGTGGTGAGTGTGATCTCGCAACTCATTTGAATCGCCCACTATAAAGGCGAATACTGTAATAGGCAGTATAATGTATAATGCATTGAATGAACAATGATGAGACTCCACATTTTTTTTCACAGTTTTGAGGTGAGATACATAATTAAGATAAATCAACTTCATTATTGTATATATAAAAACATACAAACAAAAAAACAGTTAAAGACCGATTTAAAGGTGCGTGCTGAGCTATTTTGATTTGTTAGAGATGCCATAGCCATCCGTCAGCGAGGCCTACTAATGAGTGAAATGCGCAATGAGACTATCTGTTATGAGTTGTTGTCTCTGTCCGAGACAAGTTAGATGTTATACCGCTCCCTGCTATTTTCTGACCAATCAGGGCATCTCTTTCCTGATTGGTTTGCGGATCTGTCAATCACAGGTGCGCGAACGCTAAGACTTCTCAATGGCGGAGAAACGTGAAGGGAGAGAGCAGAGAGGGAGGGACCTTTTTTGGGGGAGTTTAGTTTTAAAATCTTGCTCTTTTCCTCTCTCTCTCTCTCTCTCTCTCTCTCTCTCTCTGTCCGTCTGTCTGTATGAATTTCGTTCTTTCTTTTTATTAAAGAAAGGGATTATTGGACTCCTTGTCATAACTACAGTGACCAGTTTTATGGTGATGTACAGCAACACCTCACGTGACCCATCCCCATCGTCATCACCCCAACATGGGGGTGGTGTCACCCTGGAGAAGCAGCCCAAAAGTCTACCCACACATCCGATAGCAGCGCTTCAAGGATACACAAGTGTGATCGATCAGAAGGTAAATATGTTTAAACGCACATTCTCACACTTCTTGCAACATTTTCTATGCAAATACAGCAAGGTATCGTTATGGATTGTCTTTTTTAACTCAGTAATGTAACATTGTAAGTAGGGATGTCCGATATTATCGGCCGATATTGGCATAAAAAATCAATATCGGAAAATATCGGTATCGGTTTTTTAACCGATACCGAAATCGATTTTGAAATAATTTCAGACATCTGTTATGTTTCAAGTGAGGACGTGGTTTGATGACATCATCAAACGCGCCGCGCCGTCTCAATAACAAGCCTGGGCTGTGCGGCCGTGTAGCAGGACGCTAGTTGTAGCTGAGGTTATGTCGGTGGTTTGGAGTTATTTCAAAGTTTCTACGTTGAATAGTAAAATAGGGGTCAGCGCAACATACTAACGCATTCTGCAAAACAGTCTCATCACAACCGGTTCAGGTCCGCTGTACCGCTCACATTATTGTATTTATTAATCCTTCCAGACCGTCACCGGGGCTTCAGAGTAATGTGTCCGAGGAGAGCAGCCCTCTCCCGGACACACACGCTAGCTTTTACCGCTGTTTTTTATTTATTTATTTAATTTTTAATCCGCACTTCCAGACCGTCACCGGGGCTTCAGAGTAATACAGGGCTCTCAACGGACCGACGGACCAGGTCCCGGCCCGTCGGCCCCCCCCCCCCCCCCCCCCAGGGGTGGACTGGTGCGCGATTGTTGCTCGATTGTTGACGGGGGGGGGGGGGGGGGGGGGCTGCGCGATTGTTGACGGGGGGGGGGGGGGGGGGGGGGGGGGGTGCTGCGGCAGCGGCATATAGGCTAAGTTATTTTTCAGCGTGAGAAATGGCATGTGTGGCGGGAGGGCGTGACAAAAGACCGAAATGAGTGACTGTCACGCTCAATGCGTGACACTTGAGAGCCCTGAGTAATATGTCCGAGGAGAGTAGCCCTCTCCCGGACACACACGCTAGCTTTTACCGCTGTTTTGTTTTTATTTATTAATCCACACTTCCGCTCGGCATAAAGCCTATTGCAATGAATGTAAAGCGGAGGTTTCACGTGGCCGCATATATCGGTATCGGTATCGGTTGATATCGGTATCGGAAATTAAGAGTTGAACAATATCGGTGTGGGGGGGCGTGGTGCATCAGCCGCAAGGGGGAGCTGTGGAGAGGGCTCGGGAGAGCCGCGCCAGGTGAGAGTGATTGGCGCAATGGAACCCAGGTGTGCCAATCACTCTCACCTGGCGCGGCTCTCCCGAGCCCTCTCCACAGCTCCCCCTTGCGGCTGATGCACCACGCCCCCCCACAATCGGTTATCGGTAAAAAAGCCAATATCGGACATCCCTAATTGTAAGTAAATTGCTTACATGACATGTGGGAAACAAGTAACAAAGAAACTACTATAATATAAATATTGTAATTATAAGAAAAAGTGTGTTCTGGTCATAGACATATTTCATCATGTTTCTTTTTAAATGAGTACATGTTTTTTAATAGCTGTTATGGGAACAAAAACATAACATGTGCACCAATTCCATATTGTTAAACGCCATTGCCCAAAGAAAGAAAAAAACATAACACAGAAATATTGCTTTACTTGACACCATATATTATTCACATCGTCATACCCTAGAGTAGGTCATTAATATAATGGCAGTGCTCTCAGTCTCACTTCAAATTGTTAACTTTTCAGCCATTTCCATCCCATTGGCTTTAGAAAACAGTTTTAATGAGTTGGCTATGTTGAACACCGAGCACTTGAGCGTCACATTGATTGCCGTGGTAACGTTGTGCATGTGTAATATCAAGTCTGTATAAATCTATATTCTGATGGCATCTGGGAAACCTGGAGAAGGATGTGAATGGAGATCTCACATAGTTTACTTTAAGCTTAATGAATATTTAAGGGTCATATGCCTATCCCTTCAATTATGGATCCACCTTGATTAGACCTAAAAAAGCAGATAGGTCAAGGTCAACCCATTATGTGTAACAGCAAAATATAGAACGTAACAGCAAAATATACAAAGACATTCATTTATATTATTCAGAATTAAAGTAAACCTGCTGTAAACCTGATTAACTTCTATGAGAAATGATAATAACAACAACAACAACGACATGTTAGGAACCGAATGTTTGACTTATTGAAGTACAATCTCTCCGAAAGCTTCTTCTACAATTTAGTATGATCATTTTTGCACGGATATGTAAACTTGACTTTCCAATTCATAATTCATGTGTCTACCATAAAATATTTAATGAGAACTGAACTTAAAGATGATAGATATTCACTGGAAGTGGTTGTTTAAAAGTCCTAGATAGAGCATCCTGCTTGATCTTTGCAGAAGCCATTAAGTTACACTTTGAACTTTGAAAATGTGGCCCAAAATATTTTGCATTTGTTTTTGCATTTGTTTTTGCGTTTGTTCCTGTTGAAAATGTGGCCCAAAATATTTTGCATTTGTTTTTGCATTTGTTTTTGCGTTTGTTCCTGTTGACTGTGTTTTTTGTGTCTTCTATCCTCCAGTTTGCAAGTGATGTACTGTGGCAGGGTTGTCCGGCCACACGCCACCTAAGTGGCTTTTCTTGGGGCCCTCCGACACAGGACACGGGTAGATGTTGTTCAAGGTGTTTATTCGGAGATTAAGGCAGGATGTTATACGCCGAGCTCATGCACCACAGGTGTGCAGCCCCACCCAGCCAGAGTCCAATTAGTCTGACTCAGGCCAGGTGAGGCTGTAAACCAGCCATCAACAGCACACACTCCACAAACACCCTCCACATGTACATTGTATGAACATGTAATATATATAACCATTATATCATTACACATTCATAATGCCCAAATAATTGTTGAGGAAGTAATCATTCCAAATAATTGCCACTGATTACTGCATAAGCAGAAAGGACAGAACAATTTACCGCACAGGAAAATTAACCACTATTTAGCTCTTTGCGATAAGAGACGAGGGATTTTCGAAACCCCTCATACAAGCTATGCCAATAAAAATACATAAATAATAGTAAAATATTCCAAAATATTCAAAATATGCAGTGTACCCTTGCACATTACATCCACCATACAGTATGTTTATGTTATAGAGATGTGATAGATAGATTCTTTATTAATTTCAGAGGGGAAATTACAGATTAAGTCTGCCTCCAAACTACACTGTGAATCGACCAAGTCAAGTTATGGGTCATAAATTACATTTGTCAAATCACATGACAAATACATTATAAAAACAAAAACATTGTTCTCATTAACAGAGTGAGTCTAATTTAAATAACGTACAATTTTAGACATTGGAAAGAGCATTTCAGGATGACAGTTGCTAGCTATTTCTTTCTTAGGTTCTTCTCACAATACTAAAAGAGCCCATTATAGCTCCCTGCAGATTCGTCCTTGGTCATGTTGGTCTTTTGAAACATGCCATGTGTTATGTGAACTGAGCAGCACGGCTGATATGTCTGCCCACTCCTCTCTCCAGTGAGAGAGAGACATAGGGAAGCACTACCGAGGCACTGCTCCATGGAAAATAACCCTGGTCGTTTGTTGTCATTGTAGGTATCAGTTGTTGTGTTTAAAAGGCAGGAAGAAAAAGAAAAGTCATTACATTTGGACAGTATTTTTCTCTTGTTTTTCGTAATAAAATAACATGGATTCTGAGAAACTGGTAATTACCACATACATTTTTTCCCCCAACAATTCTGCTCAATCCTAATCTAACCCACTATCAGATATATTTAGTCGTTATTACATTGGAACAGTAATGATTCAGTGAGTCACATTTTGTGGTTGTGTAACCTTCTTTGGCTTGGTAGATATTTCATCTCAGTGCCACTTAGTCTCTCCAGTGGACAGCTGACAGGGAGTTTGTGGATGGACTGGGTTGGTTCTGTGGTCTGTGTTCTCTCACAATGCTTTGTAGTGTCATTCGGCTCAAGCCCAGAGGGATTCCCAGTTTCCTCCTTCCTTCCATCCTTGCCATATAGCCACTGTCTGAGTCTGGGCCGCTAGGACCAGAAACACACTCCACTCTGAACCTTAGGGAGTGGGTGTTGCAATATCTCTCCACCGCTCCTTCACTGAGTGGGAGGTAGGAGGGGTGTGTGCGTGGGAGGGGAGGGGGGTGGGGGGTAATGTAGGGACTGGCTCTGCCCCAGGGGACGGTGGATAGAAAGAAGGCATCTTTCATGTCTCTTTCATTCTCTCTCTCTCTCCCTCTCTCCCTCTCTCTCTCACTCTCAAATTCAAATTCAAACAGGCTTTATTGGCATGGGAAACATACATGCCAAACGTGCCAAACTTGCCAAAGCAAGTGTGCAATAATTAAAAAAAAATGTACGTACTATTAAAGATATACTAGAATAAAGAAATGTGTATACAGCTGTGTAACATTGTAACATTGCAATCAAATATATAAATAAGAGTAGATAAAATTAACTTGAAAATCAAATAATTGTGCTTTTGCTATATATATAAAAAAAAAAATGTTATATATATTCCAGGCATATAGTCAGACCCATATATTTCTCCAGGGACACAAAAAGTAGTGTGAGCTAAAAGTTGTAATTTTGAGACAGAATTACCCCGAAATATGAATCAACACCCATGTATTTTTAATGAATCTCAAGTGGCCATGTCATAAGCGGGATAATCCACTTCGGACTTGGCAGAAATGGACTATAATACAGCTCCACTGGCCACGCAGGTTTTAACCTGCTGTTATATCTATTGGGGACATTTTGAAATGTGAGACATATTCGGTTGAATTGCATTTTAGTTAGGCTATTGATTAGCGCAGGTGCTTTGTAATTTGCCTATATATTGACCAAAGGATGGCTTCGCTTGGAAGCCCTGTCTCCTCGGCAGGTAGACCTAATACATGGGACTCATACCAGGGATCACGTGTTTAATTCCTAAACAATGTTGCATTTATTGGTCCTGTTGTTCCTTGTTGTCATCATGAACTGTGTTGACCTGTGTTGTGCCTAAAATCCTCTGATTTGCGTGATGTAAATTATATGAAAATGTAAACGAATATAACCATTATATTACTACATATACATAACATCCAAATAATTGTTGAGGAAGTAATAATTCCAAATAATTTCCACTGCATAAGCAAAAGGGACAGAACAATTTACTGCACACAGGAAAATGAACCACTATTTACTAGCTCTTTGCGATAAGAGACAAGAGACAAGTGATTTTCCAAACCCCTCATTCAACCTATGCCAACACACACAGACACCCACATACACCAAGGCACACACACCCACATACATGCACACACACACACACACACACACACACACACACACGGTTTGCACAAGGATCCCCATGTGTGCCCATATATAAGATATATTGCACTCATTAGAGCAGGAGGATGCTTACAGTTGCAAGGCCCCATTATAATGCCTGTGTCTTTATATAGCTCCATAATGACCTGTGTGTACACGCCTCGCTTGTGTGGGGCGGGATTTCATTGGGGATCTGAGGGACCGGGATTGCTTTGCTGATGTAACAGAGAGTCCCTAACACACATTAATGACCTCAACACTGTTGAAAATTATGGACTAAAGTGGGAAGCTTTTATGCAGTCGAGTGTCGAGTTCAGGCTGCCGGTGCATACATTAGATTACATGGCAATTATTGCAGTACAGTACACTGTGTAGAAGACTGTGTCAACAAATGAGTTATGATATGAGATATTATGAGCTGTTTTTGTTTTTTTACAATCATGCAGTTTCAGCAAGTTTTCATTAGTGGATCACGTTCCTCGAGTAAGCTTTTCTTTTAATTGACAAGCAAAACTTTTTAATATCAAACTGTCAAGGCCACGTGCCTGCCTCGTGCCTTGTGGTTAGCTTACGTCTCCGGCCCCCTTAAAAGTGTGCGTTTCTAGTTATGTCTCGTCGTGTGTAGTTTCGGCTTGTTTCTAACCTTGTCTCCCTCTGCCACAGAATCATTGCTTGCCTGCCTGTCTGCCTGTTCATATCCCTGCCTGCCATTCAGCAATCCAGTCTGTTGGTCACTAGCTTCCCAGCCAGCTGCCGCAACCACACTCTCTGCTCCGCCACGCTTCAACGGTCGCCAGCCTCCCCTTACCCCTCTGGCTTCGTCTGCCAGGCTTTCCTCTCATCCATCCTCATTCCCTGGAAATCCTGACAATAAACCTCTATCCGTATTCACTCTAACTTTGAGTCTGTGTCTGCGTGTGGGTCTCTCCGAGTTGATCGGAGAACAGGAACTGAATATCATTACTCTGCTCTTCTCTCAAACAAACAAAAAAACAGATTAGAAAAACGGCAACGTTTGCACACACAAATACGTTACTACAAGCACACGCACACGAGTAGCAATTGATTTCACAGCAGGGTTTCGACCCCTCGCATGTATTCGTCTTCGCCTCGTCGCACGAATCCTCATCCCGTTGACCTTTAGTTGTCTGTAGACTCAATCTCCCCTGGCATTTACACGTTAGTCCCGGAAACAGTGAGACATGCGGAGGACCAATGGCGGACCAGTGCCGTGCGTGCTTGAGCATGTTTTCATTATTGTGTAAATGTTTATTGGTTTTTTTCCTGCAACAAATACAACTGTAGTCAGTGTTACAACTTCACAGGACTGCAGGCGCCACAAATAATGGCGCCTGCTTTCCGCCCCCTGTACTCAAATCATACAGCGGCGCTTGCTTCATCTATAGCTTGACACGTGGTTTGATTTCTATTGAGTCAAAAAGTCCTCTGGTGTCGGCCCACTGCTCAGACAGTTATGAGAGACCAGAGACACAGAGGCAGCTCTGATATTAGAACCTGATTGATAGGCTATCTGCCCTCAAACAAACAAATGACAACGGTGTGTGTGTGTATGTGTGTGGGAGGGGGGGCAGGCAGGGAATGTGACTTCTGGGAAATCTTCTGGGAAATGTACTACCAGGATGGTTCTGATGCGGGGGCAGTAATTGGAGAGTGCTGGAGGCTGAGAGGGAGTCATCACTACTGCTACCGCCCTGGGCTCTGGGAAACTACATCCACTTTATGTTGGCGTCCATGAAACCCTGCTTACGTTCTACCAGACGAGATTCCACTTGACTGTCAAGGAATCAATATGTGACTGATGAATGAGGGAGTCAATGAGTCTGTGAATGACTTGAGTATGTGAGTGACTGAGTGAGAAGGGGAATGAGTAAATATGTGATTATGTGGGTGAGTGAGTGAGTGAGTGAGTGAGTGAGAGAGAGTGAATTAGTGAATGTGTTCCTTTTTTCTTGCTCATATTCGTGAGGGCACTCTTTCTCTTAACCATTCATCCAGCCATCCACCTATTCACAAATACCTTTATTAAAGTCATTCATTGCGAGGGGGAGTATTGAGCCGCCTTCAGACTGAACCGTTCTGATGAGGGGAGTCTGAAAGTCATTCACAGGTTTCTATTCCATAGTATTGAGCTGTGCACAGCTGTGAGCAGCAACCGCCGATGGTACAAGGACACACCTTATTTTATGGTGGCTTTGAGCGCGATGACACTGTTCACCGTTTACCCTTCCTACTGTTTCTGTCGAGTTCAACTCCTGTACGCAGGCACATTTTGGAGGGTATTTTGGCACTGTTCAATGGCACCCTTGTCAGAATTTAAAGAAATACTGTTTTATGTTTCTTTCATATCAGGGAGGGAAGCAGAGGGTTTTGATTCAGAGTTTGGGCTCTGGGTTGATCTCATGCTGTAAATGTAATATTCGTTTTTTTTACTCTTGTCAAACAATGCAAATGGAGGGGTGATAGAGTGGGGGAGTCGCAACTGATCTAAAACCAGAAACCAAATACAGCATTCTGATTGAGGATATGACCGCCCCAGGAACCTCAGAATATATTGTCTCTGGGGATGTACTGCGTCAGATTCCAAAAGCATAACCACACACACACACACACACACACACACACACACTCAGTAATACCCACACAAAGATAAATGCACGCATGCACACACTAATACACACACACACACACACACACACACACACAAAGACACACACATACAGAAATACACAGGCACTTCAACCATTACGTCTCTTTGAAAAATCGTGTTGATAGGACAATGAGGGCAGAGCCTGGGGTGCTTGTAATAATACCTGCATGCATAAGCACCTTTCCGTCTCAGAGATGGAGTGCGAAGCCTCCCTGCAGTGTGAAATCATAATGATAATAATGAGCGTTGTTTGCTACCATTTACAATATAAGCTTTGGCACACAAAATCAATACCCTGTATCAATGTGAGCTTTTTTTTAAATCTCAATGATGCACAATTGGCCTTCAAACACATGATGTCATGATTTTGATTGCAATGTGGCTCAATGGCTATTGAAGGTCAGACGTTCTTGGCTGTCTTTTTTCTTCTTCCTTTTTTTGGTTTAAAGTAGCTCTTAGATGTAGAAGTCTCTCACTGCAGGATATTAAATCCTGCTTTTTGGCAGCCTTACAAAATTGCAAAGTCACAAAATTGCACGGCAAGGTAGAATCACTTATTTCACAGATCACACAGAATTAGGCAGGGGAAAAGATTTTCCATCGCACAGTCCTAACATGCATGTCAAGTCATGGTAGTCTTAAGTCGTAATTGTATATGTCATCTTTGGTAATTTGTTCATCTATTTATATTTATCATTTAGGAAATGCTTTTACCAAAAGCAACGTGCAGTGAATTCAGAAACATGTTTTTGTGGATCATGTTCTTTTTGTGGAAGAATTTGTGTGTGCTTTTGTAACTGTATATTTAGACCCAAAAAATGTTGCTGTCAGAAAATTGATTTTCTGCCACAAAACAAACTTGCTGTAGGACAAGGATAGTCCCCTTTGACCTTTAACCCTTGAACCCCCCCACCCCCCTGCCAGCCCCTGAAGATGCACTGCAGCAGCTGCTCGCTGGTCATCAGCTCGGGCCGGCTGATGAGCGGCAAGCGGGGGGAGGAGATCGACCAATCCACGTGCGTCATCCGCATGAACGACGCCCCCAGCGCCGGCTTCCAGCGGGACGTGGGCAGGCGCACCACCCTGCGAGTGGTGGCGCACTCCAGCCTGAAGAAGTTGCTGCGGAGCCGGCAGGAGCTGCTCAACGTTGGCCAGGACACGGTGTTCGTCTTCTGGGGGCCGAGCAGCAGCATGCGGAGGGACGGGAAGGGCCCCGTGTTCAACAGCCTGAGGAGGGAGAACCGGCTGCTGCCCGGCCTTAAGATGTACGTGGTGTCCCGGGGCAAGATGCTGAGCTTTGACGAGCTCTTCAAGAATGAGACCGGCATGGACAGGTAGGCGCCAGGATCTGAATGTTGAATTATAATGTGTGTTTTGGTTGTGGGGGGAATCTTGAATAGACACAGTTTAAAAGAAACCTCCATGGCTAATAGCCAATAGAGTCTAGACTATGAACACATTATGTAAACATATATAAACTGATAAGCCTTGTAGAAGGACGGGAAGTGAGGGTAGTGTGCATGTTATTGCTTTACAGGCTTGCATATTAATTGTGACTTTGAAAAATGTGCATTAGGTCCCATTAAACCACTCTCGTCATTAATGGAATTTGAAGCAGGTTATATGTGTTGATTGTAAATCTTGATGAAGTTTAATGGCTGTTGAAATGATTGTTGTAAGGAATCCAGGAGTCAAAAGCATCCGTAAAGATATTTAGGATTTAGAAAGTAGAAATGAAAAGATTGATGCTATTTGATGCTATTTCGGATAAGGACTGGTACAACTTGCAAAAACCAGCAGATATAGGATCAATTGCGAATGGTTATTCATATCTCCGTCGGACATTCTTACACATCATTAACCTAAAATGATTGGAAAAAAATTACATTCTGTGTAAAATGTACACAAAACAAGATGCGTAATGATTACAGGATGTTGACAGATGTTGCACTTTAATTAGGGCTTACTTCATTAACCACTAATTATGACAAGGGGCTGCATGGATTGGATAGCAGACAGGGTAGTCCAGTGCACGTGGCCGTTTCTGGCTCTCACGGTCTGGTTGAAAACCTGCACGCCCCCCCGCACCCCTCTGGCAGACCAGGAACCAGCTAACAGGATCATCAAGAGACAGGAGGTGGCACAGCTGGCAGCAACCATATCTCTCGTGAGCTGACCTGACCACTTCTGATTTACATTGCCGCTTATTATTGCCAGACACACGCGCATGTCCACACACATGTGCACGGCCACGCACACACACACACACACACACACACACACACACACACACACGCACACACACACGCACACACACACACACACACACACACACACACGCACCCACACACACACACACACACACGCATACACACAACCTCTTACAAATTACATTATGGAAACTTGTAGCATTGCCAAAGGCAGTTGGTCTGTCCGTTGAGATAGCAAAGGGCTGCAGCGAACCACATACAGCCATCATTTCTGTAGCCTGCCATCTAGTCTGCCATGGTTCCTTAAACCTAGTTTATAGTCGGCGTGCGTGAACTACGCAGGGCGGTGTGAACCAAAAATGACGTAATCACGGCCCTCGCGCAAGGTTTATAGCTGATTTGTTGGGTGACGCGCACCTCTGAAATGTTGAAGCTCTGCAAGCACAGTGTGCGAACTGCGAACTGCGGGTCCACACCAATGCTGCGGCGAAACGGCAACTATAAATACCATTGGCCTGCACGGACTGCCCGCGCATCACAGCGACTATAAATTCTGCTTTAATGTTGGAGCTGCCTGCTCGGAGACAAACCTTTTGATGAAACTTTCATGTTTTATTGTCATGAAACTGTGCAACTAACCAAAGGAAATGGCAATCCAGATGTATGACATTTCCATGGAAATAAATAGCGTTTACAATAAATGTGTTGTTCTTTTCTCCTCCAGGAAGGGTTCCAACTCGTGGTTGAGTACTGGCTGGTTCACCATGGGCCTAGCCACAGAGTTGTGTGGCACCATCAATGTGTTTGGCATGGTCCCTCCTGATTTCTGCAGGTAGATGATATGTATCTTTAAAACATATAAGCCTGCATCTTTATATACATTATATGAGTCAGAAGAACATCTCCCTTAACAAAAATTACAGCGATGAAGCAATAATTCAGGCCTATAGTCTGTCAACGTCAATCCTACGACGAGTAGTAAGCGACAACAGATAGATAGATAGACAGAAAGATAGATAGATAGATAGATAGATAGATAGATAGATAGATAGATAGACAGAAAGATAGATAGATAGATAGATAGATAGATAGATAGATAGATAGATAGACAGACAGACAGACAGACAGACAGACAGACAGACAGACAGACAGACAGACAGACAGATAGATAGATAGATAGATAGATAGATAGATAGATAGATAGACAGATAGACAGACAGACAGACAGACAGACAGACAGACAGACAGACAGACAGACAGATAGATAGATAGGTGGATGGATGGATGGATGGATGGATGGATGGATGGATGGATAGATAGATAGATAGATATGATCCCTTATGTAAGTCTGGGCCAGTATATCAGACACATTGGGAAAAAAGTTCTTAGCATGCTTTCTTTCTGGCTATGCTTAACGCCACCGTTTTGATCTTTCCCATTACGTCTTCCCTTTCCCTCCTCATAATTAACAACTTTTTTTTTCTCTCTCTCTCTCTCTTGCTCTCTCTCTCCCTCTCTCTCCCCTTTTGATGCACAACCCCCATCTCCCTGTGCTCTTTTCATCTTCTCCCTGTTAGCCGCTCGCCCGCCCCAAGCCCCTCCGTGCCGTACCACTACTACGAGCCGCGGGGGCAGGGCGAGTGCTCTATGTACCTCTCCCATGAGCGCAGCCAGCAGGGCGGCCACCACCGCTTCATCACGGAGAAGGCTGTGTTCGCCAACTGGGCTCGGACCCACGACATCCGCTTCCACCAGCCGGACTGGACCCCGCCCCCCGACCCCGCCCTGGATGTCATGACAACCAACGCCTCCCACGCGACAGATTCAGCCGGTGCCTGAGACTCGAGACCGACAGACAAGAGTCAAGAATCAATACTTTATTACTACAACAACTTAATTGTTAGGGAAGAGCAAACAATCACAGCATAACATTCAGGACACATAATAAGATTAAAAACATAACCCCCGCTCCATAGAGCATTTCATACGTTCATGGATGGACAATATTGACAGTCCAAGAGGAAAGTCTATAGTGCAAGCTTGCCCACCCCTCAGATAGACAGATAGATCGATCGACAGGCAAGCTGACAGACAGACAGACAGACAGATCGATAGACAGGTAAGCTGGCAGACAGGCAGGCAAGCTGTTAGATAGAAACA
The DNA here is from genome assembly GCA_030340625.1 of Merluccius polli. Classification (NCBI taxonomy): domain Eukaryota; kingdom Metazoa; phylum Chordata; class Actinopteri; order Gadiformes; family Merlucciidae; genus Merluccius; species Merluccius polli. Next base: position 20,228 of record JAOPHQ010000057.1, on the reverse strand, counting down.
AAGATGGACAGACATGCCTGAGACTTGGAAAAATACAGAGGTAGACAGACATTTCTAGTGTGTTTGTGTGTGTGGGTGTGTGTGTGGTAGGCATGTGTGTGTGTGCCAGAGATGGAAATTAACTTGCCCACCAGCCACTGTGGCTGGTAGATTTAAAAATCTACCCGCTACTCATCTTTTTTACCAGCCACTTTTTATACGCTATATTTTTTTGATATATGCATACATTTTAAACAATATAATAGTAACAATAGATAAGAAGTGTTTTTCATACACATCATTTTTTCCATCAGAAGTGATTTTTACTGTAAGTAGGTGCTACCAAGGAAGGATGTTGCGAAGGATGTTGCGCGATTGTTGACGGGGGGTCGTAGCGCACCCCGGACCTACGACCGCCGGCCGGCCGAAAAAATGACGGCCGGCCGGCTCGGCCTGAAATCTCCCGAACCTCCCTATGGCCAGCCCGTCCCTGATCTCTATGGTTACCGGTATATTATCCCGGATGTTGACAGTCGCAGTTCAGCAAAAGAGGCGTAGAAGAAGAAGGGGGCCGTATGACGAATGTATTAAATATGCAAATTTGATCGGACCTGACTGGAAAGTATTACCCGACACAGTGGTAGCCTAGTCCTAACTAGACCTTCGTACTCATTTCATTCATACTCAAGGTCTAGAACTGCTATAGAGACAAACGATTTCTCACTTGAAGGCGGGTGCTGTTGAAGTTTAAAACCTATTGGCTCTGCCCAGTGCCACTCTGGATCTGCCTTAACCAATCGCTAACGTTTGGTCGTGACGTATTTCATGCGCCAGAAACCACGTTGCGCGCAGTATACAAACGGCAGATGCAGTGAGCATTAGCATTAGCCTGGTTCCGCCCGCCTCCGTACTTCCGCTCAATAACTGAAATCGCGCACGACCTCTACGTCACTGTTCTCAGGCCGCGCCTCCTGTTCGCTGATTGGAAGGCACATTTGAGGGAAAAGAAATCGTTCTGCTATACAGCACTCCCAGACCTAGTAGCCTACTGAAGTGAAATGAAAATTGAGCGGAAGTACGGAGGCGGGCGGAACCAGGCTAACACAGTGGCGGGTGAAGTGACACAATTCACCCGCCACCATACAAATCCACCCGCAAATGGCGTGTGGCGGGTGTTAATTTCCATCCCTGGTGTGTGCACATTGGCATTCCTGCTAAAGATGGAGGCATGGGTATAATGAGACAAACTTCCAGTGCCTCTGATTTAAGGGTATGACCACACACACAGATTGGTAATTTATTACTGCTGCGTTTATTTGAAATTATGCAACAACAGCAAGATCATCACAGAGATATACCCACGGAACGCACTACTGGAGACTGTGTGTGTGTGTGGTTTTTCTTTTTACTTCTATGAATACATTTTCTGTATAACATCTGCCTCGATTTTTAGAACAGATGGCGGAGCACTGTGGACCCATGTGATGTGCTACTGTGGGCTGTGGTTTGCTGTTGTGATCAGGCCAAATGTCAGATCCATTCCCTCAAGGTATTCATTGCAGCAGAGCAACACGGCTATTAACAAAATACAAAATGATCAGTGCAAAGGCGCTGACTCGAAACCTCACCGGCACACTTTTTATTGTACACCGGAAAATGTGACAAATTGGCAATAACGCTTTATGTTAAGTCTTTTATGTCTCTCTGTGACAATGGTTCAACGCTTTAATGGAATAATGTAGTAGGGGCAGGAGAGTATAGTGGGTGACTAGGTAGCTGGTTCAATCCCCAGCAATGTCCGCAGCCTAACCTGTAGTCATTGTTGGAGCAAGAAGCCTCACCCCCTACCTGCTCCTTAATGATGCTGATCTGAATTCACTGTAAGTCACATTGGATAAAAGCGCCTGCTAAATATCTAGTCAACAGTGAATAATAGGATCCAGAAGTGGGGGAGTCTGTTCACCTATCATTCCCCTTTTCCTTCTTCACCACCATCATGAGAGCCGCAGTGGAATGTTAATGATCTTAACCTTTTAAGATTGACTGGGGCACGGTGGGGCCGCATCCTGTGAAATGCTGGAGTGCGCCCCCGCTAAGGTGCTCCTCAGATGTGGACCTTGTGTTGTGCGTCTCGCACACCAATGTAGGCTACTGTCTCTCAGGAGTTGTCAGTTGTTGGATCAGGCCCTATCCAACTGACAAGGAGGACAAGCTGGCTGCAAATGAGCCTGAGCTTTGAATATCTTAAGTAGTACACAGCGAGCATCATGAGAAGGGGGTCTGGTGCATAAAACACACAAGCCTTCTACAGAAGGAATATGGAGATGTGATGAACCCTGTGTGTATATGTAGGCCTAATGTCCATATATGAAGTACTGCAATTAACTTATTCATTTATTTATTTATGTGTGTGCGTGCATGCGTGCGTGTGTGTGTGTGTCCGCGTGTCAGTGTGTATTTACTGATTCATACTCAGTGATTAAGAGATTATTTATATCCAGATATTCTTATTCTGTATGAGGTTTGGATGTTGTTGTTTTTAATTAAAATAAAAAAAAGGATTTACATTTTAATTTGTCTTAGTTTCTACTCTTTATACGAGGGTTGTACAGTGGGAACCTGTAGGTCATGACATGGTTTTCTGTCATGTCAATGTGACGTGAGGGGGATAGAGGATACGCTTCTTCATCTTGTACATGTCACCAAGATGCTATCACATCATATAAGGGCAATCATTTAAATTAAAAAAAGTTTTCAAAGGACTGGCCAAATGTTGCCAGACCGAGGACTGATTGGTATGATATCCGCTGTCTTTTCCATTTTAAACGGTATTCACCGTTAGTTGGATATTAGGCTTTAGACTGCAATCACTTTGCTGTAGTCTGTGATGACACCTACTGGTCGTATCTGACTTTGCAGCCCAAAACAAAAGGTAAGTATGTATTCTGCATCTGCATGACAGCTGTTCTGAATACCTTCTGTTGGTACTACAATCATCAATTGGCCTGTCAACCACATCTAAGGGCATGTTGGAGTTTGGAAAAAATGAAGCATTGTACTCAATGTGTTAAAAACAATTCTTCATCAAACGATCAACCCGTTTCCATGCCCATTGCTATAACCATAAATGGCCTTGATACAACCGATGTTACTTCTTGAATGCAATGCAATGTTCCTAATACTCATCTTCTTCCCTCATCACACCTGTCCTGTGTCTGGCATGTCTGCTCTCCTCTGAGGATCACTCTGTTCCCGGTGAAAGCATCATAAACACCAGACTCTCTGCAGACTCTTTGGTAGAATAAGGAGTAGTGTTAAAGTAATCGGAGGGTTGCTAGTTCGATTCCCGGCTACTCCTATCTAAGTGCTGAGGTGTCCCTGAGCAAGACACCTAACCCTAACTGCTCCCGGCGAGCTGGCTGTCACCTTGCATGGCTGACCTGCCGTCGGAGTATGAATGTGTGTATGAATGGGTGAATGTGAGGCAATAATTGTAAAGCGCTTTGAGTGGTCATACCTCTGAGAAAGCGCTATATAAATGCAGTCCCTTTACCATTTAAATCCCCTTTTCACTTTTTGACTTTTTTATTGGCAAGGGATAAAGACACTTTTGACCTTAGGTCTTGAGGATACATGAGGACGTAAGACCTCCTTATATATAAAAAAAAAAAAAAAAACTATCATTGTCAAAACTCAATGTCAGTCAATATATATATGTTATATTCACAATGTTATATTCACAATGGCAAGCTCATTCAATTTCACACGAGACATTACCCTCCTTACATATAAGCAGTGTGGTGTGTGGTTCAAGAGCCACCCTATGAGGGCAGATGCAGTCTAAACAGTTGCATCATGTCTGTATGTAGTTCACATAGGCCTACATACACTCTGCACTGTCAGCATGTATTCTATACAAATACATGTCACATTTGGTAGGCCTATATCATATCATGATGGACTATAACCTCAGACCAACCATCTTCAAGAACCTCAGATACCAGATTGGTGCCAATCACTAGTCTTAGCCTTGATGTCCAGCAGCAGTGTTGGACAGTTCTGCTTTGATTTGGCTCCGATCCATCATGCCGGTGCATTTCCATTACACAGAACTTAAAAGAACTGATACAAAGAGCTGAATTTAAAACACAACAGCAAAGTCAGACCTTACTGCCTGACAGTGCAGTGTTTTTAGTTGAGTTTTTATCTAAATATATTAGCGGTAATACTAGGACATAGCTGCACAGGGCGCACTCTTGGTCTAAATGAGATGTTTTCTTCAGAAAACAGCACACAAAATGAATAGGGCAGTGAATAGGTTGTTCATCGAGTAGAATGCAGTATGGCTAGTGAAGCATTAACCTTAAAGATAGGCGATTCAGCTCCTAGGAGGTAGATCGGCATGAAAGTAAAAGTGAAAGTTTAGGATGTATAACTGAGCTGAGGCCTATAAGAGGTTATTCGTCCTAAGACTTCTTCAAGGCCATCTCTCTACTTCACAGTCTAGATTCTGGATGAATACGTAGCTTTGACATATTGGGCCACTGCCTCCCATTAACGCATCTTAAATGACGGCCAATTTCCAGACTGGCAGAAGAATTCGGGTCACGGTGGCTGGGAACTATTCAGAGCCGCATAACAAGAGACAGTGGGAGAGCAGAGGAAGGGGGTGCAAGAGAGAGAGAGAGAGAGAGAGAGAGAGAAGGTACGACGACGAGGACGTTTGTGGCCTGCTCATCTGAAGACTGGAGTGCTTTTTGATGATTAACACCGAAGGAAGAGACTAGAGACTACTTCACTGGTCTTGGGGGAGGGGGGGGGGAGTGCCGAAGAGCATTGCATTATAGGCTATTTTCCCATCGACTTCATTCTACTTCAAATTTTCTCCACACCCTGCTGAGGAAGATGCCAGATTGCACCTCGAACATTCAGGACACTACGAGGGAATTAATGGTGTGATCTCACCATAGTGTAGATAGTGCAGATGGTTTTCCCAGACAAGACATTTGCAGATAACTACTCTTTGCACCAGATACCCCTGCCATTCCTGTTTTTGCAGGTGCAATGTCACCACGTTTTGTCATGGATACTTCTTGGACAGCATCTGCCAGTTACTTACCTTTTCTGGACACTAAAAGTGTCCAGAAAAGGGTGACAGATGTCCTTGGATTCTAGCTAGACAGGATATTCATCTAAGATATGTAGTGCGATGAATGATACACATTACTCAGAATATCCTGAGTAAGTTGCAATAACAAACTTCTTTTTTGTTATGAAATCTTAGTCTGTATGCTAATATTTACAGTCGCCACGTTCAAATTCCCCTTATGAGTGCAAGTAATCCACACACATGATTTCACATTCCACAGATAGTAGACAGAAAGAAGGAAGAAAATACATATTGTCAATGTGGCATGAAGTCCAAAGCTTCTACATATGTGAATGAAATACATCCAACGATACATCAAAACTAGCATTTAAAACGTACCAACATTTAAGTGTCCAAAAACTGTACTAGCACAAGGCTACTAATCCAGTCATAAAGCATCCTGAATATCTGTTAAGAATATATACATTAAGAAAGCAGACTATGTGACTCCAGTGTGAAGATCCTTGCACTGCTTTTCTGTTTGCGATTGAGTTCAAAATATTATTAATTGTTTATAAAACACTTAACAGTAAAGGACCAAAATACATACAGCTGATCTCTGTTACGAACCCATTAGAGACCCCAGCAGGTCATCAGGGACCGGTCTGCTTACTGTTCCCAGGGTTCGAATCAAACATGTTGGAGCAAATCAGATTTTTTTCTAATTTTTATGTAACACATCTGGAACAAGTTTTCAGACGATCTGAGGTCTGCCTCAACACTATAAGCTATAAAAGTCAGGGCTTGTATTGCTTGATGTATTGATTGTCCTTTAAAAGTATTGCAAAATGTGTTTTCTGCCTAAAGCACTTTAGTGGCCTTTGTGTTTGAAGGGTGCTATACGGATAAAGGTTTATGAATGAACCTTGCCTTGCCTTAAGTTTCAACTCATCCTAGCAGTGTAATTATACTGACAGTAATGGTCTCATCATCACACACACTCGGGTAATAAGATGCCCTCCAATCCGAACATGTGGGGAATGATTAAATTAATGACAAAATGAATAACGAAAATGAGTCTGTGTGGGCTAAAGACACTTTGGAAGTCTCTCTCCCTAAAATGGGATGTCAAGACAGAGAGACAGAGTTTAAGTGACCCACAAATTGAGCATAGTGTTAGTTCAGGCAGGCCACGAAGTCAGGCTCAGCCCTCAGTTTCAGATACCATATGATCACAGCTAGTCATAATCATAGTCATAGTTGTTTTGCCGCTTTTATGATTTAATGTAAATGTCTTTGAGTATTCAGAAAGCGCTTCAAAAATAATGTATTATTATTATTATTTATAAACATACATCAGCTGATTCCTCTAAGCTTCCTATTGGATACCATACACAGTCAGCTGACAGCTCAGCGGATTCCCTCAAGCATCCAATGGGCAAATATCATTCTTGGCGCCTTATTTAAGCTGCTTTAGCCTGCCTATCTTTGCTGCTTCCTCTACAAGCTTTTTGCAACCCACCTCCACCCCAGCTCCTCCTTTTATGTTGTATCTAATTAATCAATGTCATTTTCTGATTGTCATTGATGCTTGCTCTGTTCTGTACCCCGGGGGGTCTCTGCTGCCGCTCTCCTTGTCTTAAACTTTTCCATGCACATGGAAGCGCAGGGAGGAGTGCTCTCCCTTAAGGTTTTCCACGTAGGCACATGGAAGGACAAGGAGGTCCCAGAACAGAGCCATACCGCCAAATGTAATATTCTGCTTTAGAATAAAATATATTTTGACAAAAGTGGTCCTGACTGAACTGGCTTATTGTGGAAGGAAGTGAATAAGCATTAGGCTACTAATGGAGTTATACAGCAGCATCTGTTGGTGAAATAAAGTGGACTTATCTCCTCTCCGTTTAGCTGATCAGAATGCCCCTGTGTTAAGTATTTTGTACAAAGCCACACATGAATAGAGCGTAACTTCCCACTGTCAGTATGAAAATGGCTGCAAAATGGTAATAGTGTTCCCTCCTATCCACCCCAATGCATTGTGTGGGCATAAACCTGCTGGTAAACAACCCCTGCTAGGGGTTACTGACCGGCCAAGGAATGTCAAGTGCCAATAGATATTTTATTTTTTAATCATAGTTAAACATTCATCTTGTTCTACAATTGGTGGTTAATATATTTTCATTGGCTGAATGTAAACAGCATACTCCTAATTCATGAATACAATTATAATAAAATACTATCATTATTTTATTTGTTGATTGATGATCAATATATAGGTAGCATATATATCGATTGAAAAAATATAATAAAACATATTTAAATGACAGCATTATTTGTTCTTGGATAATAACTAATAAACTAATGTCCGTTTGTGTCGAGTGTAGGCCTTTAATATTCGTGTGAGAATTAATAATTTAATTTCCCTTTAAAGGTTTTAGAGATTAGGCTAATAGCCTACACATGATAGGCTAATCGTATTTTGTTTGTAAAGTATTAATGCTTATTGGGCAGCCGTTTCTAATCATCTCCCATTGTCATTGTTAAACGACAGCGCATAGCACTAAACTATTAGGACTTTTTATATGAATTAGACTATTTAGGACTAATTAAATTGACAACATCGATTCATATTTTGAATCATCAAAGAAATTGCGTTGATAACTCAAACACACCCAACACAGCACAACGCAACACAACACAACACAACACAACACAGCACAACACAACACAACACAACACAACAGAGTGCAGCCGCCTCCCGGTCCTCAGCGCCTCGCGCACCAGAGCAGAGTCTCCGTGGAAGTTGCTGCTGAACGTGTGCTGCGGGTTATCCGGAGCAACGCTTCCTCGAAACACTTATGTTGGTTTATGGGCGAACTGAAAAAAACAACGACAAACACAGCAACGAGATTTTCATGGATGGACCACAGTAAAACCACGTCGAGCTGCTGTTTGCATGAAGATCCAAGCTAAGGTGATGTTGATGACCGTTTTATAATTTTCACAGTGGACCTGTAAGAAAAAAAAATATTTTACTGACAAAAGTGTTAAAAAATGTCCAGTGGTCAAATAGCCTACTGACCATAACGGCCTATGAATATTTATCTAAAAGTATCAAACATTAATTTATAAAACATGCTGGAAATGACATTAACAAATGGATGTTGATTTGTATATCATGTGCATGCATCTGTTTAATATTTAATCAAATATCAATTTACTTTACCCCAATAAGCATATTAGAATGGCTGTATGAGAGTGAATAGGCTTTTCTTGGCCATTTTGCCTCACCATATAGATTACTGTATTGGATTTACATTGGAACCTGTTCTGAAAGTCTCCATTGTATTGTACTCCTTGACTTCTCCATCCCTTTCACACACACACCTCCCCAGATCACTAACTGCCTACTATGTCAACCAATGGGAGCTCAGAGAGCAGGTGCAGGGCAGAGGTCAGGGCAACCAACTCCACCTGCAGCCCCAATGACCCGTCGGTCGCGGCATCCATCGTCTCCATGACCGGCGGGATCTTCTCCAACAGCCTGGCTCTCTTCATCCTGGTCAAATCCTACCACCGCATCCGCCTCAAGTCTAAGGCCTCCTTCGTGCTGTTTGCCAGCGGGCTGGTGGTCACCGACCTCCTGGGACACTTGGTCAACGGCTCCCTGGTGCTCTTCATCTACAGCTCCCACAAGAGGTGGGAGGCGTTTGACCCCGACCGCATCCTGTGCAGCTTCTTCGGGGCGTCCCTGGTGTTCTTCGGCCTCAGCCCGCTTTTCCTCGGCTGCGCCATGGCGGTGGAGCGCTGCGTCGGGGTCACCCGGCCCCTCTTCCACTCCACGGCCGTGGCTCCCCGTCACGTGAAGCGCCTGCTGGGGTTCACCTGGGTGCTGGCCGCCCTAGTGGCCGGCCTGCCTCTCATCCTGTGGAGGCCCTACCAGGTGCAGCACTCCCGCAGCTGGTGCTTCTTCCGCGAGGAGGAGCCCAGGGACTGGCTGGACATGCTGCTGCCGCTGGTCTTCTCCATGCTGGGTCTGCTGGCGCTGCTGCTCTCGGTGGTGTGCAACACCCTGACCAGCGGCGCCTTGCTGCAGTCCAAGCTGCGGCGGAGGCATCGCTGCAGAGGCACCCGTTACCACTTGGAGATGATCGTCCAGCTTCTGGCCATCATGCTGGTTTCCTGTGTGTGCTGGGGGCCTTTGTTGGTATGAATTTACCTCAAGTGATAACCGATTACATGTACGCATGTATGTCATTTAGCAGACAACGCTTTTATCCAAAGCCACTTACAGGTGAGGCCGAGAACAATCCAAGCCTGCAAAAACAATCAGAGTAATTACAAACAAATCCAAGCTCTGCACAAGTTATTTTTTCAAAAACAACAAAAGCATGTTATATATAGCGTGTTAGCATGTGTGTACATATATAGCAGGGTTTGTCCGGCCACACGTCACCTAAGTGGCTTTTCTTGGGGCCCTCCGACACAGGACATGGGTAGATGGTAGTTGCAAGATGTTTATTGGAGTTTAAGGCTGGTGGTATTCGCCGAGCTGATGGTACAACTTACCATGACTGTGGCTCCTTCTCGAGTGTGTGTGTTGATGGCTGGTTTATCCTGGGTGCCATGATTGTTCATGCACCACAGGTGTACAGCCCCACCCAGCCAGAGTCCAATCAGTCTGACTCAGGCCAGGTGAGGCTGTAAACCAGCCATCAACAGCATATATACATATATATTATATATATATACTGAACTCTATTCCATGCACTAGATCTACGTCATCGTGTTAACGGCCCGGACCGAGGACGAACCGGCATCGTTCAGTCTGCTGCTGCTGCTGGTGCGCATGGCCACCTGGAACCAGATCCTGGACCCCTGGGTGTACATCCTGCTGAGGAAGGCCGTGCTGAGAAAGCTCTACCTGGTGCTGCATGATGGCTTCTGGAGCTCGGGCCCCCGCAGCATCCGCCGCTGCAAGTGCAACATATTGCACAGCTCGGTGGAGACGCGACACTCGAGCACACAGCCAAATGAGCCATGCACCCGCATGGGTAGCATGCACCCGCCTGATGATACGATTAAGACCATCACATGAAACCTATAGGTGCTAGTAGTGCACCCGGCGACGACAAGAAGTGGGACGCTGTCAAATTAAGAACTTTGTTTAAATAGACTCTACAATGGGAAGAGGCTAAAGTACACATAATCAGAGGGCGATTGTTACATTTGTGTTATCATTTTATAGTTATTGGAATATTATGGAAATGTTATGGTCGGTTTTAATTACCAAAACAATTGTACCCAGCAGTCAGATAACATGCTGAATTACAACAACATTACTTAAAGTTGTGTGTACAATGTACAACATTAATCCTATGGAGAGCCTCCGTAGTGATACTTGATGTCAGGTTCTTATAGATGTTGCTGCTGTTGCTGGTTCACATCGTCCATGTATTCTTATGTATTTAAAACATATATGGATTAAGAAATGTGACTGCTGTGAACATTTTAGTGTTGATCTAATGTCTAAGTCATCTGTAATATCTTTTGTGAATGTGTTTCATATTGCACATGTTTTTGAAAAAGAAAAAAGAGTGGACTTTTGATTGGACAAACTGTGTGGGAATTTGTCCACTAAGTCATATCCACTATAATACATTCAGCAAATTTCTGGTAAGTCATATCCATAACTACATATAATCTATTGTAATGCTATACGGATTAATCCTTTAGCCACTTCATTTACATTGGCATTAAATGTCAAATCATTGATCAGAACTATTATACGAACAGCTTTATCTCTCTCACACACACGAGAAAAAAACATGAGAAATATGAGAGTCAAATTTGTGAACATGAAATAAAGATAATCGGGGTACATGTACATCTGAGGCTCTGTGGTTCACAAGCTGTAATTCACTAAACCAACCGCGGGTGGCGCTGCCACGCACCTGAAGCGAAAAAAACAAAACATTAAAGTCCACGAAGAAGATGAAAGCCATATGGTATGTGACGTAACGTCTTCCTCACAGACTCCATTTTTCACTAGCGCATGCTTCAGTGGATATTTGACCAGGTTTGCGATTATTAATACGCACTTTTACGGAGTGGTTACCTCATGTTAATTGCGCAGTCGTGGACTATGTGGTCGATGTATGCGTGTCGTTTTAAAGGGGGACATTGACACTCAGTATTTGAACTGAGCGGGTTTATGTTGTCGTTTAGCTGCATGGCTAACAAGACAAGCTTGGCTAGCGAGACAAGCAGCAAAGGAGCTGGTCAGGCTGCTCTTCACTGTCCTGTTGAGGCAGTGGGCTTTAAACATTGCATCCGTGTGTTAACAACCCTCTGGTGGTTTTAATAGGACGTGTGGATTTCGTTTGCTTAACGTTTATATTTGTGTCCGCTCCAAACAAAATGTTTTGTTTTTAAATAATCGATCCATAGTCCCTCCTAGCTGATGGGCTAATCGATAAATGGACATGCTAACATGCTTCCTATTCAGAAAGCCTTATAGGCCAAGGGTGAAATTCCGCTGAGGATGTAAATATCTGCCCCATGTCCCCTTTAATGCTCTGGGTGGTGTGAATTACGTGTATTTTTAACCTTTCAGATCCTAAAATGAATCAGGAAAAATTGGCTAAACTTCAAGCCCAGGTCCGGATAGGTGGGAAGGTGAGGAACATGGAAAAATCCGATGGATTAGTCCACGATTTATCTGGCCTACTTATTGAGCAACAATTTCATCATTGCGTTTGCTTCGTGAATTGCACCAACTCCTGTGCTCTGGTGGTTTCAGGGCTCGGCACGTAGGAAGAAGAAGGTGGTGCACAGAACAGCCACAGCTGACGACAAAAAACTTCAAAGCTCCCTTAAGAAATTAGCTGTCAATAACATTGCTGGAATCGAGGAGGTAATTGTATATGTGCTTGAAATACCCCATATGGTATGCATTGCCTTCTAGGCCAATACACACATTGCTTTAGGAGAGTATCATCTTGTCTGGCACACTCATACTTATTATGATGATTTGTTAATGGTTAATAACGTAACATATAAACATCATTTGTAAAAGGAAATGGCCAGACTAACGTGTTTATAGCAGTGGTGCAGTAAACTGTAATTATTGTCCAAGACAACAGGACAAAGAGCCATTATGTTGCTACAGTCAGGTGAATCCAGCGTGGCAAATAATATTTCCTAAAACCATTAACTTCCTCTACCTCGCTTTCACTTGACAGATGTTTTCAACAACTTTGACTTAATGATGCGTACATCGCACAGCTGTAGGAAACAAAACCAAGTACAACAGTGTGCAAGCTCTAACGGAAGTAAAAGTGCAAAGAAGACAAAGAGCCAATGTTAATCCACCTCCTCCCCTATCGTTCAACTCGCAGGTGAATATGATCAAGGACGACGGGACTGTGATCCACTTCAACAACCCCAAAGTGCAGGCGTCCCTGTCTGCCAACACCTTCGCCATCACCGGCCACGCTGAAAACAAGCAGCTGACGGAGATGCTTCCGGGCATCCTCAGCCAGCTGGGAGCCGACAGTCTGACCAGCCTGCGCAAACTGGCAGAACAGTTCCCCCGTCAAGGTGGCTGCTAGGCCCATGTTTTGCCTTATTGGCATCCTCAAGGGAGCGCTTAATGTGTGGGTGGGTGGGTGGAGGCTTGGGCAAAGTAGCCAATAGCCACAAGAAAACTTGTTGGGATGTAGAGTTGAGTCCGGGACAGCTGGTTATTTGAAATGGTTTCCTTGAGGTCTTTGTCCCCGCTGATGAGTAGTTGTAAAATGACCACCTGGATTTGGGAGCTAAAGGCAAAAACAATAACTACATGCCCGCCAGTGATTGCGCATTGTATTATTTTGGTCCTACAAATACAGTCTTCAGTAATTGTCGCTGAGGTATGGGGTTGGCTTATCATTACTCATAACCTGGCATTTGTTAAGCGCTAAAGGCAGGACCAGCATTTGAATACCTAGTCAAATCAACTACTGATAAGAATAATTCTGTGCTCGTTTATTTGCCCATTACAAGCATGGCTATAGCAACATTTTAGGTGAGGCCTGCTTAGTCATTCAGTGTGTACCGTGTTCACTGGGCCTTAACTGTTTTGCTTTCCTTTGTTTGCAGCTCTTGATAGTAAGGCTCCGAAAGCTGAAGATATCGAAGAAGAGGACGATGACGTTCCAGGTAGGATGTCAATTAAAGTTGTTAAGACGCCACTTTGGTGAAATGCCTAATTCAATGACATGCATGTCGTCTGTCATGTGACATTATCAAACTGCGACTGTCTCATTCTGATGGTGGCCTGTTTGGTGTTTACTTTGCCACTATTATTATGATCTCCATAATTATAGCAAAATGCTTAGTTTGCTACAAAATACATAATCAGCGATTCTTAGTCAGCATTTTCTTAATGTTCTTAAGGCTTTTGTTAAGTGTAAGTTTAATCTCTGTAGGCACATCTAACAACTTTTCACTATTTCAGTTTGCAAAATTGCCCTTGAATCTACCACTTTCAGAGCATAGAAGACATAACTAGCGTGTTTTGTAAATTCCCTCTGAATTAACGAATACTACATCCATCCGAACCTTTAATTAGAGGATGCGTTGGTGGCGACTTATGTGGGAGAGCCCACAACCTAACATGTCAATCTCATATGATCCTCCAGATCTGGTGGAGAACTTTGATGAGGCGTCCAAGAACGAGGCCAACTGATGTACACAACCTCACAACCCCCCCCCCCCCCCCACCCCACCACCACCCACCCCCTGAGTGTGTGTGTGTGTACATGGACTGGAGTGCAATGAAGCAAGCAAGCAACCGTCTCCCCTGTTTTAACTCTAGCTATCAAGACATATCAAACACTATCCCTACCAACCAGAGACTTTTCTATATTTTGTCCATGGCCCAATGTTGTCCTTGTCAGACCGGCTTGTGCACATAAAGGCCGTCCAGCCCCCTTACTCTTGGTCAATGGTTAAGTATTTACACCCATTTGTCAGTCGTGGTCAGGATCACAGTGGTTGTTAAAGCTAGTCTTAAGAATTTTTTTGTTGTTTTGTTTATGAAACAAAATAAAAACTGGTCAACGTTTTGTAGATGTTGCTGTGATCTTTTGTTGGCTTTTGATTACATGTTTCCCTGTACTTGAAATGCTTAAAACAAAGTGTGTGTGTGTGTGTGTGTGTGTGTGTGTGTGTGTGTGTGTGTGTGTGTGTGTGTGTGTGTGTGTGTGTGTGTGTGTGTGTGTGTGTGTGTGTGTGTGTGTGTGTGTGTGTGTGTGTGTGTGTGTGTGTTCATTCATGCCACATTAAGGAGGGTTCATACTGGTCAGCACCAGCCAATATGGGCTTCATACGCACATGGCACGTATCGTTAACCCCCCCCAAGTTAGTTTGGCTGAACAAATTGGTCATCTACCGTTTCTGTCTGGTATCTTCAGCAGCCTATTAATGCACCGTTTTTTCGCGATGCTGTGAGCGGATGGCGCGAAGGGGGGGGACGGACACTTCTGCACACCTCGAGTTTCGTCTAAGAACTGCAGTGAGACATGGGGGTGGGGGGGGGGGGGGGGAGAGAGAGGGGGAGAGGGGGTAGAGGGGCGAAAGCATCCCACCCCTCCAGTAGAGAGCCAGGCACCGCCGCTGCTTTAAAACCGGGTTTTCCTCTCTCCTCCCTCGGAGCATCCTCCTACTTCTTACTCCACGCTGCGGGACCGACGATGCTCAAATTCTTCGCCGCCCGCGACGATGAAAACGAGAGCCTCTTGGGGGGCATCACGGAGGGTAAAGCCTTTCAACGCTCATTTCCCGTCGTTATATTATACGGATGCTGCCAACTGCGCGTCTCTCGGCACGCGCGTGCGTGTGTGCATGTGAGTGTTTGCGTGTGTGTGTGTGTGTGTGCGCGAAAAACGCTGATGTTGCGTTCCGTTGCGCGCAGCAACGACCGCATCTTGAAATTCGGACGTAATATTCACATGCACATACCTGGTGCTGCTGCTGACTCCGCGCCCTGCGTGTCAGTCCAGGACCAGGACCAGGACCTAGCCTTCATGGTTAACGTGTTTAAAACTCAAACTGTGTTTTTTTTAAATGTATAATTAAGCAGACCGATAAGCAGTATATTTATTAAAAAAGAAAAAAAAATGTCGCATTGCCGTGCTCGCATTTGCGAGCCGATTTAACGGTGTTTTTCTTTTTTTTTTTTTTTCTTCACGTGTACCGCCAACTGTATGCGTCACCGTCCCGCGAAAAGCAGCGCAGTCAGCGGTCGCTTGAGCGAGCATCGTACGGTCGTCTTATCGGTACCGGCGCACGGAGCTGATTTGTGAATCAACTGCATTGCAGCTCTTTTAAAGTAGTAGTTCTGGTGTTGGTGTTGTTGGCCAGTGACAGGGATGTTGTTTTCGGGGACACCGGCTGTTGTCGTAAACGTTGCGGTTCTGCGTTTGTGATAAAGTGATTTTATTTATTTATTTATTTATTTTTTACCGTATTTGACATCGCAAACCACGAACCATGACGCTACAGAATAACCGCTGGCCGGCGGGAGGCTTGTGAACACGTTAACCGTCAACTGCCTGCGGATTGAATTAAAATAAAATAGCCTGCGTTTGATTTTAAGGCCAGCTGATCACAATTTTGGCCTTTTTTTTGTCTTATCTAACTTCTCCATCAGCTGTCGTTTCATGATTTTTTAAATGTTTTATTTTACATTAAAGTGCAAAATGAATGGCCTGGAATAAAGTTGGACTACATCTGTCTCTCCCTATTTATCTATGGTCACTATTTGCCATTTGTTTAGGCTTGACTGACTAATCAAACACCACTTTGCTATAATAGACCTATCGCATAGCCTATGTCTATGTGCTATACATGAATCAACACACAGTGATTTAGTTGTAAAAAAAAAAAAACAGAATAAAAACGCAATCACATCAAAATATGCAATTGAAACCCACGCAGAGACTCAAGTGATATTTCACAACGTTTCTTTTCTACAACACAAGAATCAGGTGCAGCAGGCGCCTAGGCTATGAAAAGAAAACCGAGCCATCCCTTATAATTGAACCCTCCTAACGTGATGCTGGTGTGAATCGGCCTCCTCAAGGGCAGCCGTGGGCTAACGACAGCTCCAGTGATCATTGAAGGCTCTTAGGCAGGGTGAGATCTGAGGTGAGCTGATGAATGGCCCCCATATGGTTAATGGTCGTTACGGGAATACTGCGTTTCCCTCTAATTGCTCTTTATTAGCATGCTCAAGTGCTGTGTGTGTGTGTGTGTGTGTGTGTGTGTGTGTGTGACGATGATGGAGCCAACGCAGGGTCCTCGGCGGATTCGTTATCACCACGGCTTGGGATGATTTCTATTTTGTGCTGCCTCACGGTTTTTTTGTTGTAACACGCCCGCGCTCCACTGTGAACAGATTGAAGCGGAACGCCCCCTCCCTGATGGACAGCAAGCACCACTGGCTCAGCCGACCGTGTCTCCTGGTGCTGAAAGACGGGGACATCGCTAAACCCGCGCTGAGCTGGTGAGCAGATAAGGACCGAGTCGCCCTCCAGGACCGCCACCTCCGACGGGCCGACGGTGCGGTGCCTGGAGGAGCCGGCGGACTGCCTGAAGCCGGATCCGAAGCGCCCCGAGCCGCGCCGGCAGGCCGGCCACCGAGGGCCGTCGCACCCCACCTGGACAGCCAATCCCAGAGTGGCTCCTGCGGCAGGCTGGAGGAGGGCAACTGCACTGTGACCACCATCCTCCGCATGGGGGGAGAGATGTCTGAGGCCGGACAGCCCCCTGGCGCTGAGCCCCGGCGAGGCCAACTTGGTGCCGGAGGCGGTGGAGGACCCCGAGGAGGAGAGAGGTAGTGGAGAGGGCGGAGGAGCAGGAGCAGGAGGAGGGCGGCGGCTGCGTCTCCCGCCCTCCAAGGAGGACTCTGTGGTGGAGAGGAAGGGTGCGCGAGGAGAGCGGTCTGGACCAACAGCAGTCCTGTGGCGTAGAGACTCACAGCAGCTCCTCCCCTCCTCCTCCTCCTCCTCCTCCTCTCCTCCTCTGCTCAGGGCAATCCACTCCCAGGATGCAAGAGCGAGAACCACAGGACACCGGCAGGCCACGACGACGACGACAACCACCACCACCTCCCCACCACCACCACCACCACCACGGGAGGGGACATGGACGCAGGGGAGGCAGCATGGGAGAGGGGAACGAAGAAGAAGAAGAAGATGAAGAAGAAGTGGAGAAGAAGAAGAAGAAGAAGACGAGAAGGAGGGTGCCGTAGGGGACGAGGCGTCTGCCTCGCCGCTGGACCCCGACAACGAGAGGCAGCTGGGGCGCTCGGGCATCCTGTCCAAGGAGCGAGGGGCCGCGCTCGGGGAGGTGGTGGCCCCTGTGTGGGTGCCTGACGCGCAGGCGCAGGTCTGCATGAAGTGTCAGGTGAAGTTCACCTTCACCAAGCGGAGGCACCACTGCCGCGCCTGTGGGAAGGTATGTGAGGTGATGAGCCGCTGTAGATCTCTGTATTTAAGGGAAAGGTCAAACTATCAACTATCTATTTGAGAAAGATTTAGTCGTAACGCGTGCAGTAATGTGTGACAAACAATGTGTTTGTTGTTTGTGTTTCTGGAGGTCTTCTGTGCTGTGTGCTCCAACCTGAAATTCAGACTCACACACTGGATGGGAGGAGGGAAGGGTTTGCATTTCCTGTCACCACCCTTGTGAAGAGTGAGTGAGAGCAGCAGCTGTCATTATATACATTGCAGCACTGTGTGTGTGTGTGTGTGTCTGTTTCCTCAATCTGACATTTTGTGTGTGTGTGTGTGGTGTAGGGAGCCCTCCCAGAGGACGGAGGAGGGTGTGGTTCGCAGACGAGATCCTCTCTCGTAGGCGGTCGGAGTCGGCCCCCACCACGCCTGTACGGGAGCCCACCTTCTCGCCGCTGATGAGGAGCCCTGGGCGGGCCATCAGAAGCCCCGTCGGGTTGCCACAGATGAGGAGAAGCCAGCGGCCTCAGGAAACGGCGATTAACGTAGGAGGCGTTGTCCTAAAGCTACCTCTGCAAATACAGTAGATTTATATCCGTTTGGTGTAGTGGCTAGCGGGTTTGACTCCCAGCCAAAGACTACTACTAGATTCAATCTTCAGTTGCTGCAACCCTAGAGCAGGAGGCCTCACTCCCTACCTTCTCCTCCATGTATCTGAAGCCACCGTAAGTCATGTTGGACAGAGGCATTGGTTAACTAATGGTAAATAAGTAGCTTATGAGCAGTGAACCTATTTTTAAAAAGTCAGTTATTTATATATTTAGGCATGCATTTAGTCGTGGCCTGTTACTCTAGGTCTAGAGTTTATGAAGAATGATTTACACTCTCACACATACATGCATGAATTAGGCCTGCGCTGCGTTCTCTATTATCCTGAACACTTTTTAAAAATGTACCATGTACCAACAATGACCATGTTTACCATGGCTGGCTCCCTTCCGGAGAGTGCGGGCCTTTCGGCTGGAGCGCGGCGCTCTGGTGAGCAGCCACATCAGCAGCTCCTCCAACCTCATCCCGCTGGACGGCCTGCCTCCCATCCTCACCTCCACCGGAGTCAAAGGAGGTATTATACACGCATGTCATGATAACATCCAAATCATAGTGAAGTATATGGGATTTCAATGGATATATTATCTGGGGTGTGGATGTACATGGGTTTCGATATATATATTATGACAGGGTTTCATTAAACATACTATGGGACTGTGTTTACAACATTACCCATATATATCGTTTTCAATGTATATAACATTGGTGACAGAGATAAATGCTCTCAGTCATACACTACAACATATTCAAACCAAATCTGTGTGTGTGTGTGTGTGTGTGTGTGTGTGTGTGTGTTTGTATGTATATGTATAATACATCCATATATGTGAGTGTGTGTCTATGCTATGTGCCTACCTCAGATTACACTGTGGAGGAGAGACCCTCTGAGATGCTGCTGATTCAGGAGCTGGAGAACGGCCGGCCCAAGCCTCTGGTTTTTGTCCTCAATGCCAACCTGCTAGCCATGGTCAAGATGGTCAACTGTATTGTACTTTTCTTTGCATTTGCATTTGTAGTTCATTTTGTAGATTAAAAAAACCCTGGACATTATACACTTTATATTGTATATGCGAGTATATATGTTACAATTAAAACAAGTGAGCATTTGGAAAGAATGTAAGGTAAAATAAGAATAGATTATTTAAAAACATCTGAGTTGGATTTTGAAGTTGCGATTTAAAATAAAAGTACCCACCCAAACATGTTCAAAACTGGTTGTGATTGTATGCAGATGTAAACAGGAAGTGCTGGTGCGTGACCTCCAAGGGCATGCATGCCCTGGGCCAGGTGAGGTGGTGGTGCTGCTGCAGTGCCTGCCCGAGGAGAAGAGCTTTCCCAAAGACATTTTCAGACACTTTATCCAGCTGTACAGGGACGCCCTCACAGGTCAGACCCATAGCCATTACAATAACTCCCAACAATGTTGTTTTCAAACTGGATTCAAATTCATTTTTTTCTTCCATATACCATTAATCTAGTCTTCTATGTCTTTGGTCATCCAATCGCAAGGTTTCAGGAATTCATCCCCAAACACCAACTGAACACATCCCACCAACAACACCCTCACGCCTTCCTCTGTGTCCATTTTTGTCCTCAGGGAAGGTGGTGAAGCACCTGTCCCTCTCGCTCTTCCGCAGCAGCTTCCTGGGCAGCGAGGAGCACGCTGGCTTTCTGTACGTGTGCTCCACCCTGCAGTCGCTGCAAGGCCTTCCTCTGCCAAACCAGCCCTACCTCTTTGCCTTGCTTGTCCACCGAGCGGAACTGGCCTGGGCCAAAGCCTTCCCCCTGCGATCATGCTCCGACTGGGTGCAGGAGTACCGATGTGAGCCGACCTGTGTGTGTGTGTGTGTGTGTGTGTCTGTCTGTCTTTGATTTGATTGGTTGTCACTCAACACTTGTGAATTGCTGTCTCAAATGGTCGTGTGAGGAAACACTAAACTAAACACTGACTCTGTGTGTGTGCGTGTGTGCATGCGGTTTTTTGTGTTTGTGTGTGTGTGTGTGTGTGTGTTGTGTGTGTGTGTGTGTTGTGTGTGTGTGTGTTTGTGTGT
>JAOPHQ010000056.1:0-117093 GCA_030340625.1 Merluccius polli | reverse complement strand
ATTATATATATATATATATATATATATATATACATATATATATACATATATATATACATATATATATATATATATATATATATATATATATATATATATATATATATATATACATATATACACTCACCGGCCACTTTATTAGGTACACCTTGCTAGTACCCGGGTTGGACCCCCTTTTGCCTTCAGAACTGCCTTAATCCTTCGTGGCACAGATTCAACAAGGTACTGGAAACATTCCTCAGAGAGTTTGGTCCATATTGACATGATAGCATCACGCAGTTGCTGCAGATTTGTCGGCTGCACATCCATGATGCGAATCTCCCGTTCCACCACATCCCAAAGGTGCTCTATTGGATTGAGATCTGGTGACTGTGGAGGCCATTTGAGTACAGTGAACTCATTGTCATGTTCAAGAAACCAGTCTGAGATGATTCGCGCTTTATGACATGGCGCGTTATCCTGCTGGAAGTAGCCATCAGAAGATGGGTACACTGTGGTCATAAAGGGATGGACATGGTCAGCAACAATACTCAGGTAGTCTGTGGCTTTGACACGATGCTCAATTGGTACTAATAAGCCCAAAGTGTGCCAGGAAAATATCCCCCACACCATTACACCACCACCACCAGCCTGAACCGTTGATACAAGGCAGGATGGATCCATGCTTTCATGTTGTTGACGCCAAATTCTGACCCTACCATCCGAATGTCGCAGCAGAAATCGAGACTCATCAGACCAGGCAACGTTTTTCCAATCTTCGATTGTCCAATTTTGGTGAGCCTGTGCGAATTGTAGCCTCAGTTTCCTGTTCTTAGCTGACAGGAGTGGCACCCGGTGTGGTCTTCTGCTGCTGTAGCCCATCCGCCTCAAGGTTCGACGTGTTGTGCGTTCAGAGATGCTCTTCTGCATACCTCTGTTGTAACGAGTGGTTATTTGAGTTACAGTTGCCTTTCTATCAGCTCGAACCAGTCTGGCCATTCTCCTCTGACCTCTAGCATCAACAAGGCATTTGCGCCCACAGAACTGCCGCTCACTGGATATTTTCTCTTTTTCGGACCATT
The DNA here is from genome assembly GCA_030340625.1 of Merluccius polli. Classification (NCBI taxonomy): domain Eukaryota; kingdom Metazoa; phylum Chordata; class Actinopteri; order Gadiformes; family Merlucciidae; genus Merluccius; species Merluccius polli. Next base: position 116,032 of record JAOPHQ010000056.1, on the reverse strand, counting down.
CTCTGTAAACCCTAGAGATGGTTGTGCGTGAAAATCCCAGTAGATCAGCAGTCTCTGAAATACTCAGACCAGCCCGTCTGGCACCAACAACCATGCCACGTTCAAAGTCACTTAAATCACCTTTCTTCCCCATTCTGATGCTCGGTTTGAACTGCAGCAGATCGTCCTGACCATGTCTACATGCCTAAATGCATTGAGTTGCTGCCATGTGATTGGCTGATTAGAAATTTGCGTTAACGAGCAGTTGGACAGGTGTACCTAATAAAGTGGCCGGTGAGTGTATATACATATATATATATATATATATATATATATATATATATATATATATATATATATATATAAAGGAAGCTTGTGTGATAGCTCATGACACTATATTGCTAATTACTGCTCACCCTCAGGACAGCTCTAGCAGAGAGGCCTGTTTCATGGCAGTAATAACATCATCCCGAGAGGGTCACGGCAAAATGACACTTCCCTAATTAAATGCTGCGTTGCCTTGGAGCAGGAGCACATGATAACCCCATTAGGGAGCGTACGGGGTCCCTTTCATCTGACCACCGCCGCGGGGAGAATTGTTGGTAACGGCCAGCCCCTCTGACCCCAAATGTGGACGACGAAATCAAATGGTGCTGCTTTTTAGAAACAACAAGGTGTTTGTTTCTTTTTGTGCAGCCATGCACACACATTAGAAGAATGACATGTCATCCATTTGCTTTTGCTTTTTTCAACAGAGCAATGATTCCTATTTAGTTGTTACATGTGCAATCAGAAAAGGCTGAAGGAGAACATACTTGTGTGTGTGTGTGTGTGTGTGTGTGTGTGTGTGTGTGTGTGTGTGTGTGTGTGTGAGTGAATGAGAGGATTTGAATGCATCGGTGCATGTTTGAATGCGAGAGTGTGTGTATGTCTCACTCTCCTCACGCAGTGCGCTATTTTTAGCTCACGTGCGAGCGCCTCGGTGCGGGGGAGGCGAGGAGGGCGCGCGGAGGCAGCCGAGAACCAGAGCTATTTATAGAGTGCCTCTCCATAACCCCCTCCTCCTCTTTCTCCTCCTCCTCCCGCTCGCTCTGCCTGCCAGCAACAGAGGCTGTGCTATCATAAGCCATTAATATACTCCCGCTCTGCGCCTGCAACGGCATGCAGCTCGGGAGCCGTCGCCACAGCGATAGTAATGGCATTGGGTATAGGTGTCTAGAGAAAATCGCTGAGCTTCGGCACATCTATCGATGCGATTCCCACAGCGTAAACTCACCCCCGGACCACCGTGGTGGTTTATAGAGTGCACTATTTTTAGCTGTTGAAAGCCTACGGTTTTCAACAGGCAGAATAATGTTATTCAACAGAATTACACATCACAAAGAAAACATTACTTAGGGAGCTGCAATGATAGTATGTGTGGCATTTTCTCATCCATCAAAATGAAAAACAGAGGCAGGCACTGCTGCCCAAAATGAACTGTAATTCATTGATGTGTGATCTTTTCATGAGCAATCTTCATATTTGCACAAGAGCAATCATTTTTATTCAATATTTATTTAGATAAATACATTACATAGATAGCTTCTGCCTCGAGTGAGGAAAAATTGCTTGAGAAAAAGCAATCGTGCACCGGGGCGGACACATAGGAGAAGGAAGTAGGAGTAGTGAGGAGGAGTAGTAGAGAGGGAGGAGGAGTAGTGAAGAGGAGTAGTGAAGAGGAGGAATAGTTAGACACAGGTGTAGTCAGAAGGAAGTGTAGTGAGGAGGAGTGAGGAGGAGTAGTGAGGAAGAGTAGTGAGGAGGAGGATTGATGAGTAGGAGGAGGAGGAGTAGTAAGGAGGAGGATGAGGAGGAGATAAACCTCCCATTACTCCCGACCTTCATCTCAACACGCTCAACCATCCAGGTCTTAACCTCGATGGACACGTATTGTCATTACCAGAGCTGGCAGTACATATTGGTCATTTCAGGCTCACAGCGGCTGCACAAAAGAGACCATTGGACGGAGAGACTAAAGGGAGGGAGACTGAGGGATCTGTCTGGAGGATTAGGTACAATAACCACCCCTCCATGACTCGTAATTATTATTATTATTATTACAGTTGTTAAAGGACGCGCATGGATACTCGGATACTGTGTCTTGTGTGTCCTTCTGCACCTCCCCTTTGTACCAGAGCCACCACAAAAATGCAAATGGAGGGCCTCCGTAGTGAGAGCCAGTTTATAGTACTGGGGGTTCTGCAGGAGGGTGTGAGGGTGTGGGGCCCAGGGAGGTGGGGGGGGGGGGGGGGTATTTCGTAGTGTCTTGTATGGGGGAGTAGGAGGGGAGGAGAAACATCATGATGAAGGATGCCCCCACAGGGGACTTTTTTTGCACGCAGGCCGTGGTGCTTTGAAAGCTATTTGAGGGGGGCCTGAAGCTCTGTTGGGTCCCCCCTCAAGAGACACAGCTGGGGCCCTGACGCATGGCAGTGGGGCCCTGGAGGCTCCTGGCTCCAGGGAAAGACAGGCTCTGACCTTAAGAGGCGTCAAGCATCCACGCGCATTATGTTCATGGCAGTCAACACAGATATGATTGTGGAGACACTGTTGCTGAAGCCTGTAGAGTCAGGCAGAAGCCTGTAGCATCTGCAACAGATTGTGCATACTGAATAATGCTTTGATGGGAAAAAAAGTGGAATTAGTTTTTGGCTGAATGACAGCATCCAATCAAATCCAGCCTGTATTTGGAGCTATTTAGTATTTGTCTTGTATTATTATTAGTGATGCTGATTTTAGCGTGCAGCACAGTAAAGGCACTGAAAGGCACTTAAAAGGCTTCAAGGTAAAATGCACGCGCACACACACACACAGACTATGGCTGTGTGTGTGTGTGTGTGTGTGTGTGTGTGTGTGTGTGTGTGTGTGTGTGTGTGTGTGTGTGTGTGTGTGTGTGTGTGTGTGTGTGCGCGCGCGTGCGTGCATGCGTGCGTGCGTGCGTGTGTGTGTTTAACAGATGAGCAATACAGAATTAGCAAATTCTCCATTCTGGTATTTTAATGCAACCAGAATGATCTGTCTATAAAATCCAAAATGGTTAATAAAGTCTTGTATCTTCGATCAATACTACTCTGTGTGGTGTAGCAACTTAATGTAATGTCTGACAAAAATGCACCCTGATGTAAACAATCATATTGAACAATCATCAGTCACAACAGCACTGAACCCATTATATTAACTATTGATTGCTTAGGTCTGAAAGCCCACCAGATACAGTATACAAGTCCACCAGATAGATGCAGTTGGGACGCAAGTACACGTATTCATCAGCGTTGATGTCCACAGCACATTAAATAAATATTAATTATTTTATATATTTATATATCATATGGAGAGAGAGAGAGAGAGAGAGAGAGAGAGAGAGAGAGAGAGAGAGAGAGAGAGAATATATATGAGAGAGAGACAGAGAGAGAGCACCCACCATCAGAGGGGTCACTCCATAATGTAATGAACAGGAACAAGGAGGAAAACACCTTGTAAATGACGCATCGCGAGTGATGTTGTGAAGATGAAAGCAGCTTTCTGTCACCTTTCCAAAGCATTACCACCCCCCCCCCCCACCTCCTCATTCCCCTGTGTCCCTCCCCCTCACATGGATGACACTCACAACAAATAGACGTACACCGGCGCCGCGCACCAAACCTCCAACTTCTTACAAATCACCGCCATCACCTGACTATTGCATACTTGCATGCGTATGTTGCCATTATATTTTCTGTGCCTCGCCAAAACTAAGGAAGCAATAACCAACAAATGCACCAAAAAATAGAATCAAATAAAATACAAAATAATCAAACAAAGAAAAGACAAATGGTTTAAATGTAGGAATGGAGCATGACAAAATGATATGTGTTTTGTTTTTTTTCCTCTTTCACATTGGGTGTTATCTGCGGGAGTCCAGGGCTGGAGTCACCTCGGCAGCTCATCCATCACACAGAGCAGCAACACAAGCTCTCCCAACAACAAGAGGGACGCCGCCCGACTCGCCCCAGAAGCTAGGAGTCGGAGGAGACAGCGCAATAATGTTCGCCTGACTGCAAGAGGCTGGCGCGCTCGTGTGTGTTGCTATGGTATGCAGAATATGGAATGTGTGTGCGTGCATGTATGTGTATATGTTTGTGTGAGTGAGTGAGTGAGTGAGTGAGTGAGTGAGTGAGTGAGTGAGTGAGTGAGTGTGTGTGTGTGTGTGTGTGTGTGTGTGTGTGTGTGTGTGTGTGTGTGTGTGTGTGTGTGTGTGTGTGTTGGCATCAAACTGAAAACAATAAACAATTCAAAGGGGGTGTGATTCCAAGATCAATGTCCCCCCCCTTCTCCGGTACAGGCTGAGGAATGGCGTCAGTGGTGCCGGAGTGTGTGTGGGTGTGTGTGTGTGTGTGTGTGTGTGTGTGTGTGTGTGTGTGTGTGTGTGCGTGCGTGCGTGGGAGTGGAGGGCGAGCGTAGGGAAAGTCGATACGTTGGAATCTGGGCAAATATGATGATAGTCAATTATGCGCCTGTCACCCCTGAAGACAAATCTCTAGTGGACTAGGTGGTGAGTGGAGTGCACAGCAGACCACCAACACCACCATCGTGCTCCCCAGCAACCGCTCAGGCGCAGAGGGGAATGAAATGTCAATCAATATCAGGGCGGGGGGGTGGGTGGACGCGGGGCTGGGGGGATGGATGGGACTCAAATACAATTGCAAATGTTTTTTGTTTTTTTGTTTTTTTAGCATTTCTGACCGTTTTTGCTTTTCATGCAAGATTTATAGTGAAACAAAATGTGTCGGCCAAATAGATCTTTCAAATGCTGTTTAATTTATTGGTCTACTCTAAACACACACTCACACAGGCTCAAAGTAAAGTATACTCTGGAGCGACAGCAGTGATAGGAATCATAATTTGATACTTCCAGGGCGAACAACGGGTGGAATGAGCAAGGAGACACAGCAGGAAGGCAGTAAAACCCAAGAGAGGCGGAGGTGTGCATCTGCTGAAGCAGGCGCGCGCGTGCGTGTGCGTGTGTATGTGTGTGTGTGTGGTGTGTGTGTGCTGTGTGTCTGACAATCTTTTTGGATGTAAAAAATATGCTGTGCTTTGTCTGTGATGGAATACGACAAAGTTATCGGCGAGAAAAACAGGTGCAATATAAGTGGAGATCAATTAAAATGAAAAGTGTGCGTGTTGTCTCCAAAGTGTGCATGTTGTGTTCATATTGTAGTGATGGAAATGGACATGAGGCAATAAAAGTCTTTCCAAATGCGTGCTTCACCCACGCACTGATCCTGCTGATTTCCCCGCATTGTGGGAATTGGCTAATTATCAACCCCCAAACGGCTGACCTAAAATACTGGGGAGGACTTTTACTTTCAGATTTTTTACTTCTGGCTAAGTAAATATTAGGCACACTGCACACATCACAGCTGCATTTAGGGGAGATGAGTTTCAACATCAACCGTTGGCTCCTTGTATTATTTCCGTGGCTTCTTAGAGCTTGCTGATGTAGATTTGCTTTCGTAAAAATCTGGTTTGATTTCCACTGTCTATTTACGCTAGTTGTATTATTATATATACTACTACTACTACTACTACTACTACTATTATTATTATTATTATTATTATTATTATTACTGCTGCTGCTGCTTCTGCCGTCAGTCATAGTTTTGTGGGAATTTCTTTAGGTTATCACGGTTATCAAAATGGTCTGGTAGCGAACTACTTGCTTATTTGTGCTTTGCCCTTACCTCTGGCACTCGCTGGCGTGCAGGACGAGGTCCTGGTTGTTCTCGGCACTCACGGTGACCTCGTGCTCGGTGGAGTTGAAGACGTCCAGCAGGAGGTGACACTGGCGTGTGCTGGAGGAGACAAAAAACCATAACGTTATTTATTAGATAAAAGCTGCTGTAGGTTAAGGGCAACTCCAAAAAAAGTCCCCTCCCTCCGTTTCACCACCATTGATAAATGTTGCATTCTTCACACACCTGTGATTGACAGGCAAGATGTATTCCGTGAACCAATCAGGGAAGAGATGCCCTGATTGGTCAGAAATAAGGCTAAAATCTAAATGGTCTCATACAGAGGCAGGCGCAGTCGACTCTAAACAGAATTCTTACAGCACATTTCACTCACTAATAGCTGATGGATGGCCATGGCATCTGTAACAAATTACACTCAAATAATAGCTCTTAAATCTTACATACAGCTCCTTTAATATATATGAAACGCATCCCTTAACCTCTGTGTACATCAAAAAGTGTGTGTCTTCTAAGAAGGAGCATTGAGAAAGAGCATTCTCTATACTAGCATTGGCCCGATGTCATCTAGACAGCCAAGTGTCTCAGTAAGACAATTGCAGCTTCATATGCAACCTCTCATATGCAAACACATGAAGACTGATTCATTTATTTATTCATTATTACATCCTGTAGGATGCAGTGTTGCCTACGGCAACATCAGGTATGAGTTCCACAATGCATGTGTATATATACAGAATGTTTGTGTGTGTGTGTGTGTGTGTGTGTGTGTGTGTGTGTGTGTGCGTAAATATGCGAGTATAAATGTAAAACACCAACCAGAAATGCAGTGGCAAATGCATACAAATACGTAATAAAAAAATAAACACGTACACAAACACCACCCGCACAGGAACCAACAAACAAACACACACAAAACCTTGCCCACAAAGTCCCCACCCGCATGCGGTAAGCATACGAGTGGATCAAGAGGGAGAAAAAGCTAATATGTGATGCACTCATGGGTCCTTGTCCCAACATGAAAGGTGGCGGTACTCGCATCAAAGGGGGCGCCTGCAGGCCCCTTTCAGTGGCATCATCCCTGCTCCGGCTTTTCTCATGCAGAACATAAGTGGGCCAATTTGTGATTTAGATCTAGTCAGGAGAGATGGCTGCCTTCCTTTTTTTAAAAAGGTTAATTTTACCCCATGAGTAATAAGGTTTTTATTTTATTCTTATTTTATTTTTTCGCTCTCCTTGTAAATGGTTAAAAGTGCAATGGATACCTCAAGAAAGAAACAAGCTGCCGTCGTCTGTAGTCTTGACATTATGGGATAGTCTGACTAGTCTTGAAATTAGGGGATAGCCTGACTGTAGTCTTGAAATTAGGGGATAGCCTGACTTTAGTCTTGACATTATGGGATAACCTGACTTTAGTCTTGACATTATGGGATAGCCTGACTGTAGTCTTGACATTATGGGATAGCCTGACTGTAGTCTTGACATTATGGGATAGCCTGACTGTAGTCTTGACATTATGGAATAGTCTTAATGTATCGCTTCATGTTATTGATTTTAAGGGATTGTATTTGTTTTTGGAATAACATTAACAAACTAAACAGTTTCTGTTCTAGTGATTTTACGCTCATGTGCGATCGTCAGTTTGGGCAGCAGAAAACATCAATAAACTCAATAAAAAGTGTATTCATTAAATGGATGACTATGGCTGAAAAGTGATAGTCATTTTCTGGCAGGTGTCCCAGATACAAAGTCTGTCATTGCATGTTTGCCGAATTATTCATATTCATCATCGTTAGTTCAAATGGAGCTATTTTGGGGGGCTACTTTGGGGGGGGGCAAGGGAGTCTTGCTTTAAATCTCACATTCCACATCCCAAACCTTCTACAACGACTTGTAGGAGAAAAATCGGCGGATTACACAACAAAGTCAATTCAGTTTTTGTCAATATCTGCCCACCCAATTCTATATCAAACATGATTTGTAGTTTGATGTTACTCTTTTGACTGGTGCCGTTCACCTCAAGTCACCAAGTTAACGGGAGATGAGCTGGAGCTTCAGAGTCTTAAATAAACTTATCGTGGCAATTAGAAGAGGCACCTTTATTAAATATATTTTTTTTATAAAGGGGTGACTCATGTGTCTTTAATTGTGTCTGGAGTCTGTGTTGGTGGAAGAGAGAAGCGTGGGGGTGATTAACGGCCTAGGCTGGGCGAGGGAGTGATTTATAGTGCGAGGCATTTGAGCAGGGGCGATCAATCAAGAGTAGTCAGGACGTGTGAGCGTCACTTAAGCATTTAGTAGCTAGGATAAACTAAGAGAAGAAGAGCAGGCAGGTGTATTAATTCAACAGGCTATTAATTCATTGGCTGTTTTATGATACTGGGTTTGGTTGTAGCGGCGGATGCTATATATTCAAGCATTCATTCATGGAGGATGACATTCTTCATTGTTTTTCATTTTACATTTTCATTCTTAATTGTAATAACTTCCTGGCGGGAAGGGTGGAAAAAAGGCTTCTTGTGAGGAGAGGGGTTTGGATTAACATAAAAACCAAGTGAAATTACAACAGCCATTTCTCAGAAAGTAGCACAGTTTAGTGTCGTTATCGAGTAAAAAAGAAAAGAATAGAAGAATAGAAGAATGCTTTCGCAGAAATAATGAGCAGAAGAATTTCTACCAATCCGATAAGTATTCACTGGAGCTACTGGCCCAGTACAACAGGGAACCAACCGCGATAAATTATTCAAAACTGCCAATAGACTTCGAAACTATTTGGCTCCATTTTGCTCTGTGAATTTTTAAATTCCTCTCAAAGTGCCGAATGAGTCAGGCAGATGAAAGTTAGCTTTGGCCTTTTCCGAGGGAGACCTAAAATGGCCGGGCTAATTTGCTCGTGGGGCACAGCTTAAATCATTCATCAATGGCATACAAGGACGTCTGAGCCTTGTGTGGATTTAAAAGAACATGCAAGTGTCTGCGGGCTGGGTATGGATGTGACGTGCATGTGTGTAGGTTTTGTATGCACGTCCGAGTGTGGAAGTTAGTGTGTGTGTCAGTAGCAGATCTGCAGGGGTATAGGGGGCATGTCACCCCATCCATGGGCTCACTTCACCCCATTTGACACCAGATAGCCTGGCCTTGCCTAAAAATAGGCAATACAATAGAAGACTAATATATGAACTATGTTGGTTTCCCCAAAGACACAACAAGCTAAAATGTGTAAGAAAATGTAAATGGATTATTTCAATATGTACCGTGAATGACACAACACATTCTTTACTTAAAAAAACATTTTTATAATTTGACTTTCTTCCAGATAGAATAGAATAAATACCGAAACAGCTCAGTGAAATATACCACAGGTCACAGAGTAAACAAATCCATCATTGATTTATTCATGAGCCCATTGCCTGTGCTTTCGCACCAGCCAAAAACCAGAAATTTCTGACACACTAGATTTTCCACCTGAGAATCGGATGGTAGCCGAAATGCTGCATCCATTGTCTTTAACACTGCACAAGGAAAAATAACTGATCCTCGTCCAAAGAGTGAGAGCAAGCACGACAAAGACAGAGACAGAGAGAGAGAAGCTGACTTTTCTGCATTTACCTTTTCAATTATTCTGGGGTTTTGGTGTCCTCACTTTAATTCAAGATTTGCAATACATGGTTTTCAGTTGGTTTTGAATGGAAAGCACAGTGTACTGCTTTAATTAGCATGGTAGGGCTAGCCAATGCAGCGCTGGCCACGGGAGCTATCCAGAGCTAGTTATTATTATTTATTTATTTTTCTTCAACGGTCAAAGCAGCACTTAGGGGTCAAAGTTTCAACAGGTCGCCGCAGAACCAGTGAGTATCCCTCCTATGACTGCTTATTAGATATTTCACCACGTGTAAGAGGACTTCCTTGGAGAGCCGTCCACAGTGACAATGGTAGCAGAGAGCTGGTCCCCTGCTGGAAACCCTTTAAAAACACATTGCAAGAGCAGGTATGCGTATGACAAACTATCTATACGGCTAAAGGTCCTGCTGTTTTCCCTCAAGGATGCTTCCCCCACCCCGGGGTCTTCCATATGCCTTTTAAAAGATATCTGCGAGATCCATTTGAACTCTTCATGACACAAAAATACAGTTACTTAAATTTTTTTCTACTCCTATTATAAATGCATCACCAAGCACATTTTGTATACTATGTTTTTAAGAAATGTGCAAAAAGTTTTAAAAAAAAGAAAATATTCCACTTTTTCCACTCCGACTTTTTAAAAATGCATGACATACATCGAGCCGGAAAGGGCATAAAGGGCGTAAACCAAGTAGTGTAAATAAACATGATGAAAAATCAGTTGAAATGATTAGTTTACAATTTGTGTCCAACGTATGAAATGCTAGCATCCCAAGTAACCCTACGAGATCTCCCACACCATCACCATCCAGGGGGAAACGGGTAAAGGTCAACAAAGGGCTTCTTCTCCATTTACTTGACTACATTCTGGCATGTCAACATACATAGAATAACACAAGCAAAGGATTCAATAAATGAAAAAGAGAGCAAAAGAGAGAGAAAATATAGTACCAACAATATAGTACAAACAATGTTTCCCACCAAAAACAAAATCATATACAATTAATATTGTGACCTTGTCCTTAAATGTTTCTTGAGGTACCACAGAGAGCCCATTATAGAAACTGCTTTTATAAATGTGTTCTATAAATAAAAAAAAGTATAATTTATTCATAATTGCATTAGTTGAACAGGTGAACCATGTGAAGTCTACAGGATGTGGCTTTCATTTCAATTCAATATCATTTTGGCAATCCAAGCAGAAATTAGGTCAACTTCTTCAATTAGCAATTTTAATTCAAATATTGTTTAACAGCTAGTTTTTGCAATATGTGTTGTTCCCTGAACATTACAATAGAAAAGTTTCGTCAAAGACGTTTATGTCTTCTGATTATGTTGTCTGCTTTTTTCAAATGTGTAATGTATATGTAAATATAGTGCCATACTCCATACTGGTGTCCCAAAATGTAATGAGAAGGGATGAGGAAAACCACAGAGGGGAGAGAGAGAGAGAGAGACAGAGAGAGAGGTGGGCTGAGAGCATGATGGCGTCTCGCGAGGCAGATCTATCAGCGCTGTTCCAAAGACAGATGACCTAAACTGCAGATATTATTACAGCTAATGATTCCCCTCAAGTGGCGATTACTGGCCTACAATCCATCTGAACACACGCACACACACACACACACACACACACACACACACACACACACACACACACACACACACACACACACACACACACACACACACACACACACAGGGTATCTTACATGTCAGTTCTGACATGCAGATTTAACAGAAGAGACAAATAGAAAGATGATAGGGTCCGTTCCTATCTTCTTTCTATTTGACTCAGAGAGAGAGAGAGGGAGAGAAAAGACGAAAAGATAGGGAAAACATATAGAAAGGACAGAGTGCGAAGTGACAGAAAGAAATAGACAAACGGCGAAAGAGAGGGAGACAGACCAAAGAAAAGAGGGAGAAAAAGGGGGAGGGAGAGCGTGCACACGATGACAGAAGGGGGAGAGGGGAAGCATATAGTCATGCTCTTGTGCAACTGCTGTCAGCTTTCTGCCCTCGCAGCAGCCGTGAGATGCCACCTCTGACGCGCTTCCGATGACAACACCCCCGACCCTAGTGAGAAGCCTGCCTGACCGCTAGCCAGCAGGCTTGCGAGTAGAGCGGTGAGTGTGGTGGTGGTGTACGCCGGTGTTCACATCAAGATGGAACAAACACAACCCTGTTCTGCTCTGTTGTGTTGCTGTGCTGTGAGGAGAAACGCCATTGTGCCAGAGAAAGAAGATGGTATGGAATTATTCATGGAAATGTGACACAATGAAGCTGCAGTTGGGAGAAATTGAAATTGGAGCAGGTTTGAGTAAACAATAAACCAAAAAAGATGAAAATGAAACCGAGAAGCGATTTAACAAATATCTCAGTGACCAGCATGGGTTGCTCCAGTGGTAGAACTCTTTGTGCAAGTACTTACGGAGACTATAATGTACCTTTGAGGAAATGACAAACAAACACTGGCCTGTGTAAATGGGTGTGAGGAGGAGAGGACACTGAAACAAACCGACAGAGCCAGCATGAGTATATAGGTACTTGTAGTGGGACGAAGCCACTGTAAAAGCGCTAGGACCCCACTTTACCTAGGTGGCTACCCACACACACGTACACAACAACCCCCTGAAATGTGTCATGTGCTGCATGAGTTCCTCTCTGAGTGATTGATTTTTTTCCCCCCCACAGCACTAAAGTCAACCCACCATCATCAAACCCTTGTGCGAGTAGTCACGGCAACGCAAACATGTTGGGAAGCATGCTAGCAGTGGCTAGTGGGAATAATCAAATTATTATAAGTGTTTGTTTACTTTTGTGTAATTAAATGGATGTTCAATTAAATTGTGTGTGTGTGTGTGTGTGTGTGTGTGTGTGCGTATCATACGGTTTAAGCGGATTACTGAAATTACGTAATTATTTACGCCAAGCAATGTTTTCTGCTGGGGTCCATTAATCCATAAAGTTTCCAGGAGATTTTAGAAATTAGCATCTTAAGCATTAGCATGAGCCTTAGCCTCGGCGTACCTGGTAGCCGGAAGCGTGCTGACCCGGGTGAAGAACACAGAGGGCTCCACGTCCACATGGACCCCCAGGGACAGCTTGCGGTAGTAGCCCTCCACCTTCCCGGGACCGCCAGAGTACTTGAAGTTCAGCACCGCCTCCAAGCTCTGAGAGACGCAACGAAAGGTGCAAAGAGGTATTTGACAACTATGACATAATCACAACATATATTAGCATAGTACATTACATGACGAGTGACTGATCATTTTGAATTGGGGTTACAACAAGGCAAGTGGTGGGCAAATAATGGGGAAGCAAAAACAGTAATCAGCTGAGAGGTCAGCCTGACAAAGACAGGCTGACCGACGGTGACCATGTACCCAAACCACCCCCACACCTGTAGCAGCCAAACCACTCATTGAAAAAAGCACTCGCTGTGTCCCCAGAACAAACATTTCACCCATTTTGATGATCTACGCTCTCTGGCCTCCACACCCTCATGCAACGGTTTCCAGAGCCTCTAACGACAGAACGACTGCAGCGTGGAGCACGAGACGAAAAGAAGAGAAGATCAGAGAAGAGGAGAGGAGACAGCCTTTCATTATAATGACACAAAGCAAAGCAACAAGTGTTCCCACCGTGTGGTAAAATAGCAGGTAAATGTGATGTGACCAACTGAAGGGAAAGACACAGGGAGTGCACATGGAAAGCCCAGATATGTTTTGCTGGACAGCACCCCCCCTCCCAGAGTCAGGGTGGGGCCATGCTGCCGTGGCAACAAGAAAAAGATGAAGGGTAGGGAAGGGTAGGGTACTAGCAGCATGCATGTGGGGGAGAGGGGACACGTGGAGTGGACTGAGAAGGTGGTGAAATGTGCCATTACATTACCAAGTGCCCCTGGTTCCTTGTACTGAAATGTACTGTAAATGTTTTGCAGATTTCCCCCACTTGTCATCTCTCATTGTTTATATGAATGCCCATAAACAATAGAATCCAATAGTGCATCGCTCTGAGACCATTACAGCGCTTCTGTACATTTCCCTCGTCGTTCTCGGGGGGAGCAGTCAGAGAACAACACAGAAGTACATCGGAATACTGTGCATTGTGTGTGTGCATACGTATCCAATACCATTTATTATATTCAAGTCTACAGAGAGGGAACCCGTCCCATTAAGCTCACCTCGATCACATAATTGAAGGCAACAGTCGACAATCTGTTGAACTTTAAACAACAATCAGTCTCATAGGAGCGCACCAGCAGTGGCGTTCAGCTGCCTGGGCTCCATCAGGGATCACTGTGTTGCATTAATGGAGACGAGAAGGTGCTTCTCTGGGGACACGGTTTGGGAAACGGACACTTTGTGGTTTGGTGCTGTACGGTTACTCTACGACGAGCCTGCCAATAAAAAAAAATCTCTCTCATGCTCTCAGCCCACCTCTCTCTCTCTCTCTCTCTCTCACTCTCAGCCCACACACACACACACACACACACCACCACCCCCCCCCCTTCCCAGCTTGTTTGAGAAATCTTGCTGCCCTCAGCTCCCCTGAGACTCTATTTCAATCACATCAGGCTAAAAATAGAACCTCCACTGTAATGAGGTGAGCGTGATAAGAATAAAGCAGCGCGACCAAGGATACCCGACAACAGCGAGCGTGCACGCACACGCATGCACATGCACGCACAGACATGCGCGTGCACACACACGCAAAGGGAGAAAATAAAACGCTTCCCCACGCCATCAGAATTACAATGACCAATTGTAACCTTTTATTTTCCCTTTTCCTTCTATTTCAATGGATAGTTTCCGATTAACATTGAGCTTATCAGTTTTAAAAACATTTTCTCTCTGGGGTGTAGGAATGGAAAAGTACTGAGACTCCTATATACAGTATATACATGTACATATGTATTTCAAAGGTGTATTTAAAAAGGTGCCGATGAATGACAAGGAAAAAAAGTGCTTCTCGATTGCAAGATAGAAAAGCTCTTCACGTTCTTCATGTTATGTACCATCATCAGCACACTGGTGATGGTACACTACCTGTATTAATTTCCTAACAGCAAGGTCTCTGGTCAAAGCTGCACATATTAAAGAAGTCCAGTTGCACCTGGAGGGTCAAGAATGGGTAACGGTGCACTTTAGCCCGTCGAGTTCTGACTGCGGTGCTGTCAGAACAAAGGCCCCTCCAAGAGGACCATCAATCACATCTGTCGTGAGCAGCATTTGCCAAACAATGGCGGCCAGCTTGCCATGGAATGCCGCTCACCCGCATGCTCAAGACAGGGTGACAAAAGAAGAAGGGCAGTGGAGAGGCTTGTGAATGTTCCCTGCCGCAGAGATAGAGATCCCGACACACCTCACCAGCGGGAGGGGATTATCGCATGGCCACAAGACTCCTGAGAGGAATACTGACGACGACCAACACAGTCAGAGACAGCGTCACCAAATCCCCATGTTTCGAGAGAGAGAGAGAGAGAGCAAGAGAGAGAGATGGCTTTTGATTGGCAGCCTTGTCTGAGTAACCGAGCGCTACAATCCTGATGCAGTTACAGCACCAAACAGGTTATCGCAAATTGATGTTTCTAATTGGCTGAAATTAGCACAGCTAATTGACACCAGATGAGGTCAGCTTCCATTCTTCATGTGACAGTTGACATTCCGTACCACCATCATAAACGATGGTGGCACGGGCCGGCCTTTCATCCCTGTGTGCGTTGCCTCATTAACATAGCACAAGCCTTTCGGTAAGGGATTGCACATGGAAATCAAGAGAAAATAGCAAACGGGGAGCATTTAGTGCTCATACACAATGCGCAGGTCCACCTATATTCCCTCTGGCTCCTCAGGGAGACCGAGGGAGTAGAGTCGAAAAATGACAGCCACTGTGCAGGGCACCGACACCTCCGAATCACTGCTTCAATGTGTTGGCTCTAATTAACACAGCCAGCCTGGGTATCACACTTTCGCTCTGCGCGTTGCCAAACTGGTTATCAAGAGGCACAGGAAACACATGTGGCCCATTACTAGTCAGGGGGCTGAGCACGTCTATGTGTCTATATATGTTGCTGTGAGTCTAACGTGTGTGTATATAGGGGGGTTGACAGATAAGTAGAGTTGTGGAGGATGTAGGCACTGGGGGGAGGGGGGGGGGGGGGGGGGAGCCCCACTTGTGTCATAATATGTCATCAAGATCCTTTGGTAGATTTATTTTAACAGCAGTGAACTTACTGTTCCCCATATTAGTACAGTGACCTGACTGCAAATTATAACCCCATTGGTCGAAAACCATGGAAAAGCCTTAATCACAACCATGTATTATGTAAGGGATAATGTACAGCGAGGCCGTCATTATTGTGGAATAAACCCCAACGTGACGTGGAGGGGTATGGATTCATCCTGAAGGGGTTTAATTCGCAATAATGACCGGCTGACTGTACATTACCCCGCTTATTACATGTTACTTACTAAAGAAATCAATAATTTGACACAAAATATAACATATTATAATTATTATAATAATTATTATTTTATTGATTTAAAAATTTGTATTGCTAGTTTGTTGGATTCTATGGTTGGAAATAGAGTCCATAGCAGCGGCCTGTTATTCATAAATAATAGTAAAAGTAAACAGTAAAATGCCATAATTGTCAAGTCTTATTTGAGGCTAAGCTCCTTTTTCCCAAGAGAGACCTGATAAGCAGCAACACACTTGCAAACAATACAGAGGATAATATACACAATGACACAGGACAGTGGTTAACAGGTGAAAACTACGTAGGAAAAGAACTACAAACTACTGCTGCCCCTTCATCAAACAGTGTTTTAACCATGGAACACGTTTAAAGACACA
Source organism: Merluccius polli (assembly GCA_030340625.1). Taxonomy (NCBI): domain Eukaryota; kingdom Metazoa; phylum Chordata; class Actinopteri; order Gadiformes; family Merlucciidae; genus Merluccius; species Merluccius polli. The sequence goes on along the minus strand of JAOPHQ010000056.1, from coordinate 99,797 downwards.
AGCTCCCAACTTGCTCAAGGATGTCCACAGGTAGACTGTGGATATCTGGGTGAGGACCCAGAACCTTGGGGCTGGAAGTCAAACACCCTTACCTCTAGACTATCCTGCCCCTGAATAGCAATGTAACACGCATGGCAAACAGTGACACCACTTTCCCCCAGGTCCCAGACTATACTTAACTCCCAATATATTCTTAAGGACAGCACAATGGACCATTTGTTGTATTTATTGGCCAAGGTACGTCTGCCTGCTCAGAGACTATTTGAGCGGGTCTACTCAAACAATGTTTTGTTCTCCCCTGGGAGTTTGTCCTCTACCTGCACAAGGACTGGAGGATTTCATTAAAGTGTCACAGAAATGTTAGCTTGCAAAGCCCTCGGAAACTGTACCTGTGACAAAGGGCACTGCAAATAAAAGTGAAATGAAATATAGATGACTCGAGACTGTTTTGACACAACACAGTGGGGAACTGTTTCAGTGCTAAACAATGGTGTGAAAGGTGAAAGGGGGGGCTCTGGGGCAGGTGGGAGTCTAGCAAGGCCTGCTCCTCCATTATCCTCAGGTGCTTGTTGGAACACAATTCCACTCCACACTAGGGATGCTAATTCAGCCTTTTTTTTCTGACCGATAACCGACACTCGCTAACCGGTCATTAACTGTTAACTGATAAAAATAAATGCTATAAATCGCTAATTGCTATAAAAAAATGTATTTGACAACAAATCTTGACAGCTCTGTCGGACTTGCCATTTCTCAAAGTGGTACAATGTACTAGCGAGTGTGGGGATTACCACTTGAGAAACATAATCTCAGTTGAGAGGAAAAAAGCAGACGCTGCTACTTGCTAAAAGCACGGATGGATATGGCAAAAAGATGCTTTAAGAGTGCGTCATCACTGACAACCTCGCTGATTAAAGGTAAGGGCACTCTTAAAGGCAAAGTAATGTGAACAAATTATGACGGTGTACTAAACTACAACTGAAAGTTTTAGAGTAATGTTATGTTCGAATGCAAAACAAATGAAGGATACTTCGAATATTTGAAAATTTGGGGCCAGCCCATTATTTTTACATGTGCAACTTCAGCAAAAACGACAACAGAACTTGAGGATTATTTTATAAAAAACGTTTTTTAACCGTTTAATTGTCATAAAAATCATTAATTGGTCAAAAAATAAATATTGTCGGTTAACGGTTAAACAGTTAAATTGTTAACATCCCTACTCCACATATTTTGCCATGTAAACAAAAGCAGCACCAAAGAGCCCCTGTGAAAACTAAATTGGAAAGTGTGCACGATGATTAAGACCTTACAAATGGGAGATTCATCCATGAGAAAACATTGAACCAAAATAAACAAGTATCAAATACAAATTTTGATTAGAAAAAAAAGGTCAAAAAAAAAAAAGGATCATAGATCCTGTATATTTGGTATCAAACAGTCTTTCCTCCGTGAGTGGGCTCGTTGGATAAGTGGGGAGAGGGCCATTCGATAGCTTCACGATGATGAAAAGGACGTTGGTATGCCTAAATGTCCTTAAAAAAATACATATCCCTGTGGTTGTGTGTGGCACATCTGCCGTGAGCCAGGAAAGTAAGAAGCTTGAAAAAGGCATTTTCTCAAATACCTCCCACCCGCACACTCCACCCTGCTGCTCTCTGAGAGAAACTGCGAGACTTTGGGGGACATGACGTGCAGTGCATGTCTATGCCAGACTGAGTACTAGAAGAGTGGCTCACACAGCTATGGTTTGGCTGTCAATCACTCAACCAATCAAGGAACCGCCTGAGGGCTCCTCCTGCCACAAGGACAGAGACCTGACAGAGGAGAAAACAACACAAAACCAGAGGTCAAACAGCCACCATCTGGAGGTAGCTTTAGAACTAGTCTCACTCACTGGGTGTAGGGTGTTGGTATAAGCCTGCCAATGGGCGACTATTACAATTGGCATTCTCCTCCACTTCTGCTATCTGTATGTTACCAGGTCCCTGTCACTACATAAAACATCAACAGCAATCTCTGAGCTAGCAACCTACACGCTGAAAATGGCAAATCACAGTCGACATACGTAATGTACTGTTTTATGTGGTGTTTTCTTTTGCAGGGATTTAGCCATTTTAATGCCAGGGCTCGCCTCCCCATGTGTAAATATTCCACCAAAACAAGTTCCCCCGACACTATTTTGCAAGGGTACCATGGAAGACGATTGTGATTGGTTTAAAGAAATACAAACAAGACACAGCGTTTTCTTTCCTATACCAGCATGATAGTGGGTTCAGCCAGACCTTTCTCAAGCACTGGCACAGCGCTAAAACAAAGTGTGGAGATAGGGCTGGCTATGCAAGACTACCTCAGAACTAGCGAGTTAGAACAAGGCAACAGTGATTTTTTAGTTTTCAGCACAAGTAAGACGGCTGCATACAATTCATCTGATCACTGGGGAGAAAAATGACAAGATGTTCTTTTTGACGACTATAGTTCTGCATGAGTTTACCTCTAATATTATGGAAAATGACAAAGTGTTACCCCCACAATGGATGAATGATGATGGAAAGAACAGAGATGGATGGATGGTTATCATAGACAATTCGCCTCCCAGAATATGAGCAAACTTGGTCATTGCAGGATCCACTGCATGTGGCCCATCAATCTGTGTGCTCAACCTGAGCCAATTCTATGTCCAATCCATCTGCTTTTGCCTCCAACATGCTCATTCCCTGCTACTTGTGGACCGATGACAACTTGACATTATCACATCTCTGCTGTGCTTGTTAGGAAAAATTGATGATTCAAACAGACAGAAAAGTGTTTGCCACATGGCAAAGTCACTTAAGCAATAATTCGCCAACGATTAGAACCAAGCGGTGAGAGGGAATCGTGGACACATCTTGGTGGATTTGATATTGTGATGGGGATCAGGGTTTCAATGGATGTTCGGTGACATCCTGGCTGCTAGCGTACCAAAAATAGCTATCTGGCAGACAAGCAGAGTGCAGGTTTCGCTGAGAGGGGACACTGTGAAACGCACAACCTGGTATCATCACTTCACCAAACAAGGACAATACTCCCACCTCACCCAACAAATATAAACTGAACTGAATTTCACCAGCCAAAAAAACTGATTTGAGAATGTATTTTTTAAGTGCATTTCTGCATATTACGTTTGAGATGCTCATGCTCTGTGGCAATGAGAATAAAATCACATTTGAAGTCGTGGACCAAAAACCGATCAGCTCTGAGAGATGTGTGGCCAAGACGGGTTATGGGACTTCAGGCCTGAGCTACAGCAGAAGCCAGCGGGTGATAAAAACATCAACATGGGAGATGAGGAGGATCTTCGCTTGAATTGCGGAATGTGAAAATCCTGCCGGTAGCTACCCTAAGTAAGCATGGCACAAGTAACGTGATCACCTGGCTGTGTGACTGGGCGGTATGCTGCTAGGTCAATCATTTCCAATCCCCTTTTTCACCTCCAGCAGTTCACAAGGCAGTACCTTCTCTGCACAGTATGCAAAGTAGGCTAACATTAGCCAACAAACCAAAACGCTTGTTAGCCAACAGAACGTTTTAGATTGAATGTTGTGAGTGACAGGTCAGTATATTCAATATTATAATTAAAATCAATTCAATCATATCTATTGTTCTTAAACCTACCATCTGCAGGCAGAGTGTTCAGCTTGAGTACCAGACTAATTACAACCCCTGTGCAAAAGCACCCACCTCAACTATTTTGTTTTGTGCCATTTGTATTTTTTTTATGGCAGATCATTCATTCGCTACCTCAACTTGTAGAACTTCAGAACAAACTATGAGTCATTGTTTGTGTACGATTGTGACAAGCGCAATAATTCCCCATGCATCACTGGAGAAAAAGGCGAGTTGCACAACAGCAAGAGACCTGCAGAAGGTATTAAAAGACTGAAGATCATTGGCAACAGCCAACTGCATTTTAGTGCTTGGGATCTAATGAGAAATAAACGACAACATATATATCAAGAAATAATAAAGGCAGCAGACGCTAGAGCTAGAGAGTCAATCCAGAAGGGTTAAGGTGTAAATCCATCACACAAATAATAGAGGCTCCGCTCTCAAACTTGATAAAGGCTTTGGCTGCAGCAGACTGTTAGTTTCCTATGGAAGCTATGGGACACACTGTAGGTTTCTTTAGTGGAATAGGTAAAATAAAACAGTACCAACTGGGGCTTAATCAGTTCCTGATGATAATGTATGACATGCGTCTGCCTGCTGGTCAAATATTTGGAGGGCCTAATGCCACGATCAAGCCCAAAATGTAAAAGTGAGACAATATAGAAAACACTTCACTGGCTTCTAAACATACAAGAAAGAGTAAAGTTACTATGACGACAGACATGCATTTTGCTTCCAAATTTAAAAAATGCAAATCGTGTTCCCATTGTTCACTGATGTAACGGTGTGTGTGTGCTTGTGCATGTGTACGTGCATGTGTGTGCGCTCCTCCGGGCTCAGCAGTATGTGAGATGGGGTTCACTGTCACATGGCCCAGGCAAATGTGTCACAGGCAATGACTACCTGGGCCACGGCTCTGCCCTGCCCCCCCTCCCCCTTTGCCCTCCGCCACTATTCTCATCAAAGTGGTCAGTGGACTGTAATAACAGAGTCAGAAGCAGGGAGGGGCCAGGATCCAAAGCCTAGCGCCTCGAGCTACAATCTGTTGACGTGCACAAGTTGACGAGCACACACAAAAATAAAAAATAAAAAAGGAAAACTCTTTGAGAAACCCAATATGCTGTTCTCACTGCCTTGCAGGAAACAGCTTGGATGTACACACACACACACACACACACACACAATCAAAGTGTTGTAAAATGGGGGACAAACTAAATAAGGCACAGGTTTACAGCGACAACCGACAGGTAAACATTCGTATGCCAAGGACAGCCATGCACAGCCACTGCTTAGGAGGGTTTTTCAATCAATGCCTGGCTCAGACTGAGAGTATAGAGGCATATGGAGCCGCGCTTGGCTGAGCTCACTGGATTTCACACGTGGATTGAGGTCCAGCAGGCATGATGAAATGCTCCATTCTCTGCCAATTTTCCCTGCTGAGCACACACACACGCAAACACCAGCACTTCTGTTCATATAGACATGAGCACAATCAGGCATGTAAACACACACACACACACACACACACACACGCAATCAAAGAAGACACAACTGAAGCAGACCAAGGATATCTTATGAAAATACAAGGAAAATATATGGTACACTGAAAGCAGCTGTTCTACCAGCATATTTATTTTTGATTTATTGTAGTTCAACAATAATCAATAAGGAAGTACAGGGTGAAAAATAGACACATACGCATATAAACAAGCTTGTATCAATGCACACATCCAACACAAGATTAACACCAGTGTTGCTGGGCATATTGACGCTTGGGACATTGATAGTAGTGGCAAAGTAAACACACACACACTGACACACACACAATGACGCCAATGTTTCTGCTTGATACTATTTAAATATGTAGAAACATTTTCATACATTGAACACACACAATTCCAATGTTGCAATGCATTATAGCCGCTGTAAGCCTCTCCCAAAAATTACAGAATGATAGAATTACAGAACAATGAGCGCTAGGGGAAAGTTCATGATGAAGCAAGGAGCACCACAGTATGCATAATTTCAAAAACAATTGTAGCACCTGAGGAAAGTGTAGCAATTGACCAAGCAATCAAAATGGTTTTGTTCAAAGTAGACCAAATAACAATGTTAAAAGATGAACTGAAATATGCATGGGAGGTTTTTCTCAGAGTAGAATATGTTTTTGCTTTACTTCCAACCGGATTTGACGAGAGTGAAGAGAAAAAGTGTCACTTAGTGATTTAATATGATTAGTTGTTTTGATCAATGTAAGGCCGCACACATATGTGTAAATTAATGGCTGCCCAGCCAAGGCCAGACTGATATTCATTGCAACACGCAAACTTGAATATCTGGATGGTCTTCTGAGGCTAAATTGAAACCCAAAAACTACAATGACTTTAAATCAATTGGATTTCACCATCCTAATGAATCAGCAGCGATTGCCACCACTAATTGACAAGTAGGATTTGAGAGAGCAATTAGCGATTGCATTTGATGAGCAGAGTTGGAGGCCCACTGGTTCCACTGAAACAGCTGCAAGCACTAGATCAACTCATATTCCGAAAACAAACTAAAAGTAAGCGTATGAATAAGTCAATAAAAGGATAAGGAACACAAACAGAGAAACAGGCCCGTTTGAACCCCTTGACAATGACCCACAGTGACACCGGCATATAGGACATCTTGTTCATACTGGTGTGCCAATCAAAAGTGCTCAAGAATCCCATGCATAACTTGCCGCCTTCCTCCCGCGGCCCGCCAACCTCCCTCATGCCTCCCCGGGGACAGGACGTGTGGACAGTCGTGTTTTATGATGTGCGACGCAGATGCCATCCAGACACAAAAAACACCAGCACTCAACAAGAATACGCAAGGAAGGAACTGAAACGACACCAACGCCGAGAGTGGCCGCGTTCTCGGGGGCCCATCAATCAAAGAGCGGGGTCTTTCGTTTGATACGTTTCAAAGCACTGCATGCTTAATATACCCACGTATTCAAATGACACCGCTCACATTACCGGTACCAATCTGAATAAGGCGAAACCGTGCACGTAATACCTCAGTGAATCATTGAGTGCCACTGGGCAAACAAGACTGCCGACTCACTCGCCTCTCTCTCTCTCCCTCTCTCTCCCCCTCTCTCCCTCCTTCTCCCCCTTACTTTCTCTCTCCCCCTCTCCCTCCCTCCCTCTCGGTGTCAATCTTCCCATGAAGTCAAAGCTCATAAAAACCTTGCTGGGAGCGCAGGACGGGTCTGGCCCATTCATTTAAAAGAAGGGTGATTAAGAAGGAGAATACAAACGCTTGCGTAAGTGGCCTTGGGGAGAACTTGGCGTATAGCGAATTATGACAGCAGAAAGAAAGATGGAGGCGTGGGATTGGCTGTTCAGGGAGACTGATGGCACAGTCCATGTGTGTTTTCCTTTTGACTGGCTTGGCCTCAATGGGTGCATACATGTGTGGGTGTTCCCGTGTGTGTGTGTGTGTGTCTTGTCTATGAGTGCTGACATTCAGAATCGTGCAGAAGTGAATCAGGAAATCCCAGTCCATTGGTTCAGCGGTCCAGGCTGCCTTGCAGCACGCTCTTACTCCTCTAGGAAATCAGAGAGAACCCATGCACTATTTACAACCATATTTATTAACTGCGCTTTTTCTTTCTTTACTCATGCATACCCAAGCAGCCAACTCTGGATAGGGGAAAAAAATAATCAAAAGGCAAAAAAACAAACAAATAATAAAGTCCTATTACCATGCACTATGGAAAAACATTTGCTGAAAGCAAATGTACTGACTTTATTTAACTGTACACTCCATTACCATAACTTAAAGCCTGACCACTGGCTGAGGGAACAAAAATACAACAAAAGAACGAATCAAATAATGACATTCTGGTTTCATCGTATTGGTACTATCGATGGGAGACCATCACATGCATCTCCCATAGAGCAACAGGCCTCGGGGCGGGCGAGGAGTGGGGGGGGGTGCTGGAAATGGAAGCTGCAGCGCCTGTAGAGATGGGGTGAGTTGAGTGAAAGCCTCCCCTGATGGTTTGGTGATATGTCTGTATGTTTCCTGCATATTAAATTCAGAGGTGGCCAAATAACATGGGAATACAATTTTGACAACTAAAAAGTTACAGAAATCATACATTACGTTACATTTATTTAGGGCTGTCAAACGATTACAAATTTTAATCTAATTAATCACAAGGTTTCTTGAATTAATTTCGATTAATCACGATCCTAATATGATGAATATTCACATTTTCTGTGTGCTGTTCTCAGAACAGAAAGATAAATGACAAGAAGCGGATGCCGCCGCCGCCGGTGTGGGGGTGTACATAGAAAATAATAGGGGCGGCTGTTTTGACGCGCGCCGTTCGGCGGCAGTGTGTTTTGGACTTTACCCGACAAGGAATGAACACGCCGGGGGTTGAATTGTGGGTAAAACAGGGCGGGAATGCGTTAATGCATTAAAAAAATTATCGCCGTTAATTCCAGAAATTAATCATCTCGCGATAACGCGTTAATTTTGACAGCCCTAATTTTGTTGCTGTGTTGCTAGCCCTAACCGTTCATATTCATATAATTGTTCATTTTTATTGGATGAAACGTGAGTCATATTTAGCATACTTATTGACCCAGCCCATGGTCAACATGATGAGTATCAGCTACTGCCCTCTGGGAGGAGGTTCAGAGTCCCTTGTTGCAGATTAAAAGATTTAAAAATGTATTTATTCCTGTCAATAAAACTTTGAAAAAGCGGCAGATAACAAAAAGACGAGGCCAGCATGGATACTGGAGGATCTGTGTTTTTTGGGGGGGATTTGTGCAGATCTTTGTGTTTATTAAAAGGGATTTGTGCAGATCTTTGCTTTTATTGATGTGTGTTTTTTCTGTTTGTGTATAGGTGCTTTGCTGCATGTATTTATTCACTAACATCTTTGTATGTTTATTGTATGTGGAATGTTTTTCTTTTACAGCTGCAGCATGGGTGAACGCCCAAGCCAAATGTTCCACTTTGTGGGGCAATAAAGTTCATCTTGAAGCTTGAATAAGGATGTAGTTCATGTGCGATTTGACTGGGTTTGTGAATCAGCTAATGTGTGATGGCACATTTTTAAACATTTTTAAAACAAATGTTAAGTCAGCTATGTGGGAGGGTTGATGGTTCACTTTGAAGGGAGGGAGTTTGAACTATGGGCGTGAGGTGGCAAGGGGGACTAGTGGGTTTATGTTATATGTTGTTTTTATCGATGTGTTTGTTTCCATGTATTGTTTGTGTCCACCGAGGACCACTTTGGAAATAAGTGTTTTAAGTAATGCTTTCAAGTGCTATCCTCTGGGATTATTGTATCTTGATACTCCTTGGAGTTGTTTGTACTTTTAAATTCCTAATAAAAATCAATTAATCAATCAAATTTAGAAACAAAATAATATCTACAGTATGTCAGAAACTCTGGTTATAAGCTATAATTGATAACAGTTGTGTATGATAGGGATATTACATTTATATATTCAGTGCTTAACCAGCCACTAACCTCACCAGCCAATTCTCACTTGGAGCTCAGTGAAGAGGCTATTGTGATAAACAAGAGTGAGTCAAGCTTCCAGCCCAAAAGGTGCACAGATTACAGACAAGGAATAGCATTAGGGTGAAGTGGCTCTGAGGGCTTCTGCACTCCCCCCTGAAAATAGTTCTTAGTCAGAAGAACACATTTACATAGAGATATGAAGTGATTGAGTATGCAGAGAATGAGAGACTGAAAATGTCCATAATTTTTCTCTTTTTCTCCACAATTTTTGTTTGTAAGAGGCAGACAAGAGGATTGGGCCACAGAGGGAGGGCGGAAGTAGTGCGAGTGCCCTTTATTTGGTGACCGGTGTCAATGCACTGATGCAACGCAAGTCTCCAGGACATTTTTCAAATGGGAGTTGGCCACACAAAGACAGGATTAGCACAGAGGCCATGCTATTTGTTTGTTAGTCGTCGCCAAGATTACAACCAGGATTTGTATGACGCACATCATAGGCAACAAGGTCAGCTCATGTACGTCGTGCACACAAACACAGAGCCACAGGGTGCCCACGAGAACAAACATGCAGACATGCAACCACGCCGGTGGGATGGGGATTGACTGGCATACACACGTCGCCCAGAGCTTCCCGTCAACATGGGTGGATGGATAGGACAGGGCTTTGGTCCCGTCTGTCCCCGTGATGAGTCGGGAGGGACATACGTGGTCAAGTGGGGGCCAAGCTCTCTGAAGGCCAAGAGCTCAAGGAGAAGCGTGTCATCGTGTTGAACTTAACGTTATTATGGGATGTGAAACAGACAGCAGAAGGAGCTTGCGCAGCAAATGGATCATTTGCGATTGGTCAACGGCTGGTAAAGGATAAACATGAAATTAAATATGGAGTAGCAACTTTACCAGAAGACTGCAATGGGAAACGGTGAAAAAGACGCAAGAAAGAACAAAACATAGATATTTAAAAATCATTTTAAAATAAAACAGTCACCCAAGGTGTTTTTACACTGTTTTTGGCTTTCTCCATAGTGTCCACTTCATGTAGTACAGCTACAGTTTAGTCTACAGCCCTGGTGTGGGTCTGGTGGTCAGTGCATTCTACCTCCCGATAAGTAGCCTTTCACACACAAAGGCTAGCCACACAAGACCTGCAGTATACAGCAGCATGAAACAAAGGCCTTAAAACATGAAATTAAGAAATTAAAAAAGGAGCAATCATTTTCAATTACCACACAAAAGATTGTTAAAGGTCAAGATGCTGGGTCAAACCTATTCTGTTTGCTATGACTTCCGGTCCGAATGTTGGAACCTTTACCCATCCGTGAATTGGGAGATTCAGGCCACTATAGAAATGGTTGCAAATGCAATGCTCTTGTGCTTAAGCCCAACACCTACAGTGTACATTATATTAAAAAGTGTTTAATATGTGACATTCTAGCACTAATCAGTGAAGAAACAAAGATTAAACATGTTTAATAATGTGTTTTGAGGTTCAGACATATTGGTTCTCCGAGTTAATACTGCCACTTGAGCTTTTCGATAAAATCTTCCTCATTAGTTCCACGATATCATCCGACCGTTGCAGCGTGAATCAAATCACAGAGTGCAAGTTTTCCAGTTCAACAATTTGCGATAGGGAGTTGACATCCCGAAGACCAGAGTCTTGCTCAGCAGAGTGCAAAAAATGTCATAATCATAAACATGTCAAAAAGGAGAGGAGGAAGAACAACAACAGTGTAAGCAAAGAGGAGGGGAGAGATAACTTATTTGCTTTATCATCCAGGGAAGAGAAAATCATCTGGCCATCTGAGCAGTGCTTCACACAGGAGCAGACATCGGTGGCAGATGCATACCGTTCTATATTTATATATGTATATAAATATATCTATCGGTGGCTGGGCTCTGGATATGAGAACACGGCAGGGCTGAGCTGAGCTACTGCCGCCAGCGACGGCAAGCTAAAAATAGAAGGAGAGCCGGTGGGCAACTGTCGCCTCCTCGGTCTCGACTGGATTTGATTAGCTCTCTCTCTCTACATTTCACCCTCTCTCTACCCCGTCTCTTTCCCTCCCTCCATATCTCCATCTCTCCCTCCCTCTCTCACGTCTCCATCTCCCCCCTCTCCCTAGTCTTTTCGTCCCCTCCCTCTTTCTCCATCTCTCCCTCATCTCCCCCTCTCTCTATCCCGTCTCTTTCCCTCCCTCCATATATTTCTTTATTCATCTCTTTCTCCATCTCCCCCTCTTTCCTCCTCCATCCCTTCCTCTCTTTCTCCAACCCTCCTTCCCTATCCGTTTCTCCATCTCCCCCAGTATCTCCCTTCCTCTTTCTCTCCCTTTCTCCCTATCACTTTCTCCCTATCACTTTCTCCACCCCCCCCCCCCTCTTTCCTTCCCTCAATCTGTCTCTTTCTAAATCTCTCCCCTCCTCTCTGTCCCATCATCTCCTTTTCATTATCTGCAACTCCTTGCTCTCCCATTCTCCTCCTCCCTCTCGTTTCTCTTCTGCATCCCCCTCCTTTATTATTTATAGAAAACTGCTTACTTAGAACTTTTGTTGGAAAAGGGGCAAGAATGAGCAGTGGCCGGATAAATCAATTCACAGAGTTGCATTATTTCCCCCTGAAAAAGATTGGACGACAAAAGAGTGGACAGAAAATGGTGCATTGGTCACCGACTCCACGCAGACTCTAGACATGCAAAGGCCATCTTAGGACGAGTAAATGGTAAGGTAACCTAATGAGAATTAAAGATAAAAAAGAAGGATGTGTTGTCGCGTATGTGTGTGTGAGTGATCTCAAGGGCCAATAGAAAGTGCTCTTGAGAGCATACAGACACATACACAACTTTTTTGGCAGCTTTTTAAGTTTTTTGTAATGTTCCACATCCTGACATATAAACTGTATTTCACTCTTCCTTTTGCAACCAGGAAGGTACGTGTGTTTCAAAGAGCCAACTTCCCAACCCCGGCCACGGCAAATCGGTGCTGCGAGTGGAAAAAACAGCATGGCCCTCACACCACTCCTCTCCAGATGTTTGCGGTTGTGAAGATAATGGTGTGAGGAGTGTGGCGTCTGAGGGCCCCGGCACTCTTTCAAAAATACACAGCTTCCCTTTAAATGGGGCCCTGATGCCATCTGCTCTGGGGAGATACTAGGTTGATGTCTCGGCTAGACCAGCCAGGGGCCCTCCATGACGACCGCCGTGTCCGTGAGTGAAATATGTTTCTCTCAAACTCCCGAGCCCGTCATTTGACTCAAGACCTCTCCCCACACCCTCACTTCAGCCATTAGGAGAGGGTTGTTATTAGGGATGTGACAGAATTCTTCTATGATCTTAAACAGTAATCTATGCTATTTTTGCAGTTAATACTGTACTACTAAAACAGTTTTTACAGTTTTACAGTTAAATAATAGAAGCCTCTCCAAGATACAGGTCGTGTTGATAATGATGGAAGCAAATGTTTTTTTTCAGTAACTAGAAATACTAGAATAGAACCAGTCTCATGTCGCTTTTCCACCGCATGGTACCGGCTCGGCTCGACTCTACTCGCTTGGATTGATTTTCCTTCTTAGCCCCCGCGTCGTCGATTATTTTTCAATACATGCACACCTCGTTGTGGATTATCCCTTACATAATAACGGGTTGCTAATTTAATAAACATGAATAGAAGAGGAAGCAATGTTTTTTCCTTTTATGGCGATCCATCACCCACGATAGCTCCTATGTGTTTTCTCTTCGGTTGAATAGCGCTAGTCCTGCCATGCAATTTCATCAAAAATCTGCACACAACCTCGTTTGTACCCTCATACTATGGAAGCCATGTGTCTTCAGAAACTTTTAGGCTATTGAAGCTCTTCCGTAACTGAGTCAGACTCAGACTGATGAGTGGATCCGAAAGCAACTGACATCCACACAGCAATCCTACGTGATACTGTAGTAACTGTAAGTAAAAATAACTGTGTTATTAAAATAACATTTTTTGTTACGAATTGAACAATTTAAGAAATTAAAGTAAAAAACAATCAGTTGATAAAAACGTGATTCTGCAGCAGCAGTCACCCCTGGTTTCGGTGGGTATTTAAGTGAGAATCCTGCCTAGACTGAGGGGGTACTATCTGGTACTATCTGCAATGGAAAAAGTACTTGGTACCAAAAGGGAGTAGAGTAGATTCGAGTCATGTATTGGAAAAACCCCACATTATATTACTAGTGGAACGCTGCTTCAATGTTAAGCCCAACGCACACGGCCATATTAGAACAAAATAACGTTTTTTTAATTTCTGTATGAATCTGGGTTTTTTTTGTTGTTTGTGTCGTGCTACACATATGACGGAATATATGCTTTGGGTTTAATGGAAAAACCCAAGCTGGCAGTGGATAATTAGGCATGTCATTGAATGCGCCAGGGAGACAGACGAGAGGATGGATGGATGTGTGCCCTGACAAGAGATCCACGCTTCCACATTTTCAGATCACGACAATGTAAGTCCAATTGATTGATAATAGTGGCCGCAACAACAATAGATTATAAGCTGTTTGGCCCTTCTCAATATTTAGGGTACAGCTGCAAAGATTTTGCGCCGCAAATAGGACAATTTCCATCACATTCGGCACCAGCAAGGTGTTCATTTCTGGCCCTGTCGGCGAATCTGAATAATCGATTATTCGCTCATACCACCCACCGATTATTCGACCGTGAAAAATGTGAGTCGTTCACATCCCTAGTTGTTATTCACATACAACCTCCATTCCCATCAACACAGGTAAAACTGGGCTGGAGGTCGCGAACCCCTTGAAAGCGGGCCGAGAATTGACCCGTCAGGCCACCCAGGTCAGGCCAGGGTCAGGAAGGCCAGTGCGGACCAAGGACCATGCTATTAGCAGATCATAAGCCCTGGGTGGAGTATGAAACAAAAAAATAGGGTGGGGGGGCGAGGGTAGATAGAGAGAGTAGAACAGAGTTAGTAACCCCTTACATCACGAATCCACTGAAGATGAGTCACCTGGAATGTGTCTGTCTAACATATTAGAAAAATACGTTACACACGTAATACACACACAATCCAGCCAACCACACACACAAAATACCCTGAGAGAAACACACACGCAAACACTCTTAGAGAAACACACACACACACCTGCATGAGTCTCACACAGTGATTCCTCCAGCAGGGCTTCCTGCTCTGTGTGAGTGATGATGAGTCAGATAAACCGGTTTGACACCTTCCCGGTGCGATTGCGGGTCAGCGATGATTTATGGCACTTCACGGCCTGACATACACACTCGTCCTGAAAAAACCCTGCTGGCATACCGACGTAAGGCATTTGGTCTCAAAACGTTACACGAACACACACACAGAAAAAAACCCATTGGGGGGGGGGGGGCGGAGCAGGTTGTGATCATTTGTATTCATCATGCGCGCTGGGGTTTGGGGTTCAATGGTTGTACGTCTACTGATGAGGAATGAATATTAGCCTGGACTATCCCCACCAGTCTCCTCTGGTCACAGGTACAGGTCCCAGAGCTGATCTTCTAACATAAGAGAGTACTGCTTCATACCTACTGCAAATTGTGGTCTGCAACATTAACGTCACAAATGTGCACAGAAGTTGCTAATTTTTCCAAATCAGTCCAATGGAGGACGCAAAATGTTGATTTGTTTACAACACACGTATGAAGCGGTACTCTCCTATATTAGAAAATAGCTGAGCGTGACGGTTCCCCTTTCACTAAATACCAAAGTGAATGTCATGTGTACAGTATGTCCTGGATGGTCATCTTGTGAACAGCTTTCGGCTTTGGTCAGCACGTGTGTGTGTGTGTGTGTGTGTGTGTGTGTGTGTGTGTGTGTGTGTGTGTGTGTGTGTGTGTGTGTGTGTGTGCATGCGTGTGTGTGTGTGTGTGTGCAGTATGCCCATCTGATTCTGCAGATGTGGTCTAGTCGTACACATGTGCATGTTTTAAATGCTGTGACAAACTGTGAGGACTGCCAGCCATAGTACATCTATAAAGTCTCAATTTGTCAAGAATGACAGCTTTGTTCAAAATGTCTCTCTAACTCACACAGAGACGCACAGAGACACACAGATACACACGTGTGTGTAAAAACGTGCTCTCTGTAGACATTAGCGTCCAATTTATCAGGAACCCCCACATTCCAGTCTCACGGCACGGCCACATGTCCAGTAAGTGCTCTAATGAATGCAGAGAGACGGATGAAAGGTGCTGTCATAGGAATGATTCAAGAGTTCACCGGAGTCTCCGTGACATTTCCTGTTCCTCCTTTAATAACAGGAAGGATCGTTTAAGGGGTGCACACACACACACACAGACACACGCGCACATGCACACACACAAAAGGCGCCGTCTTTACCTCACCGGCGTCTGATTCAAAGTGAAAGTCAAATTACTTGTATACTTTGTTGAAATATTGAGACTTTCTTTTTATTTGACTTTTGACCTTACAAAGACAGCCCTGTAAATTGGCGCTATTGCAGAGAAACTTAACTCTGGGTGGTAAAAATATATTAGATGGATGCTCAAATGTGTCTCGGTGTGATCCGTCCTGTAACAGTCACGTTGACAATTGAACACATTGGGAACAAATCTTGATTTTATATGGACTCTGCGTTGCAAAAACAAAAATCAGCTTCCAAGTTTCAACAATATAAGTCGACCACGGTGTTGGATTACCACAGACATTCACCATAGGAACGAATGTAGGCTAACATTTTGGGCAGAACCCCAGTGTAGCAACCTTCTCTGCGTGCAAAGGGAAGTGGTAGTTCGAGTGGGACGGGCACAGCTTACAGATGGCGTGTGGGTTAAAGAGGCAATAACAATGCAGAGAGGATGAGTCATGGCCGGGGATGGCCAGACTATCTTCTATTTACTACAGTAGAGGACAGCCTGCGCAACCGTTCTGCTTGATACAAAGAATAAAATAACAGCATCAAGCCTGGGCGCTCTTTTCAAGCCCCCTGCGAATGAAAGCGGGAATTTAACAAGAAACGGCATAAATTCCACCGCAGCCTTACGGTGGTTCATGTAATTAGCTCTGTGGTGTGATTAGCATAGCAAGTTTTTACTTTTCCTTGGAACATAATCTGCTATGAGCCACCGTGCTGCCAGTCAAATGCTATTCTCACGAGCGCACATGCCGATTAAACATGCCAGGCCTGCCGCCGTACACCACGGCCGAATGCAGCCGTGCAGGGAATACAAGCAGCCTTCTGTACGGGTATTACAGTGGATAGATTTTGCATCGCTAGGGGCTGCGAGGATGGATTTGATGGGTTTAGGTCTTTGGTGTTGAGGGTGTAGAGGTCCAGATGCTGGCTAAAGCCTGCTGCTTGCACTTGCCGACGGTCCCTACGTAATCCGCTGTGAATAAGTGTCGCTGTTCTCCAAGGCTGAAATGTAAATGTTCTTTCTTCAAAACAAGACTTTGAAAATATTACTGAAATAAGCCATCGGTTTTGTTCAACACGCTATTGAGCAATGAAATGGGTGTATGTCGAACATCAAACTAAAATCACTGCGCTATGAAAGGTACACTGTGTAGAATTTAGTGGAATTTGGCAGAAACTGAATTTAATATTCATGACATTCATAACATTCATTCAAGTACGTTTTCATTAGTGTATAATGACCTGAAAATAATAATTGTGTTTTCGTTCGCTTAGAATGAGCCATTTATATCTACATGGGGAGTGGGTCCTCTTCCACCATGTTGCACCGCCATGTTTCTACAGTAGCCCAGAACGGACAAACGGCTCTAGACAAATAAAGCCTTTGCATATTGTTGTTGAGACTAAAATAGGTTAGTTCGCCAACATTTAGTAATAATGTCCGCCCGCCAGGGAAGTCCAGACACCAAAACTGAAAATTACATTTATAGCAGCATAGCGCTTCTGTGGTGGTGTATTAAAATAACGACAAGGTGAACTAAAGATGTGATCACCAGTATGAGTCCCGTGTGTCTAGCAGTGTCTACCTGCCAGGAGATGGGGCATCCAAGTGTAACCATCGGGCAGCAGCACTCCTCTCTATAGAGCCATCGTTGGGTCAATGTTTCTACACACTAGGCAAAGTACCCTGCTCTTAACAATAGCCTAACTAAAGTGCAATTAAACCAGATACGTCTCACGTTACAAAATGTAACATTAAACATTAAAATGGCTGTTTAGAAGTGTAACCCACTACCTCTACAACAGTATATTTTATTTTATTGTGTATCCTGCCAGGAACGTCCCACCATCAAAACTGAAGGTGACATTTATAGCAGCATAGCACTGATGTGGTGGTGGATTCAAAGAACCACATCTCTGTAGAAGTTTATGGTGTCTGAAAGTGTTTTTTTTCAAGTTAGAAAGATATTGGATATTCAACAGATTCACGCTCCGAATTATAGTGATCTGACACAGGGAACTAAAGACGCAATAGAGCGTAACAGTGACCGCCCCCTTTTTAACAGCTCCAGTGCCGGAATTAAATTTCCCATGCATTTATCTCGTCCACTTTTCGTAGAATCCTTATAAAAAGAGTATTAAGCCTTTAACCAAGCCAGTCGTTCGTTATGGTAGTCGTGACCATATTATGTTTGATTCGGGATGAGTAGATCCTCACTCGGTCAACAAAATAATGTACACAGTCTTGTACCTTTGCCTTTTCTTCCGTTTTCCAAATTCTTTTCATGCCCGAATCAAACATAATATGGTCACGACTACCATAACGAACGATTGGCTTGGTTAAAGGCTTAATACTCTTTTTATAAGGGTTCTACGAAAAGTGGACGAGATAAATGCATGGGAAATTTACTTCCGGCACCGGAGCTGTTAAAAAAGGGGCGGTCACTGTTACGCTCTATTACAGCTATAAGTGATTGCGTAATTAAACCGATACATCTAACGTTGTACAATGTTCAGAATGGATATAACATTAAAACGGCTGTTTAGAAGTGTATCCCACTAGCTCTACAACAGGAAAATGCAGGTAAACTACTGCGTGGCCAGTGGAGCTCCAGTGTGTGAATATAACGCATATGGACTATAAAATACAGGTGACTTTTGATATGTGTACATTGGTGGAAACTATCGCAGATTTAATCAAAAAACCAAAACGAGTATACCAGTACTCGTTGAGTTTTGGACCTGGAATTACAGTTACCGGTATTTATTGCACCCCTAGCACCTCCTGGCACCTTACTGGCCAGTACAGGCCACCGTAGCTTCTCCTACATCATTGGAAAGGGAGAGGTGGGGGGGAGGGGTTTTCAGTTTGTTGTAATCTGCAACCTCAATGCTAGATACCACTAAATTTTAGACAGTGTACCTTTAACAGTTGCCACAGACATATAGGCTTAATAAGAAGGGTTTGCCAGGGTTGGCTTCTTATTCGGTGAATACCGATCGCGGATTCGATTACATTTCCTTCACTATTTGGGATCTTAACCTATCGCATCCAAAGCCACCATGGACACCAATAACGTGACGCGGTGGGCGTTTGTCCAAAAGTGTTTTTTCATCTATTTTGCATTTTGTTTTTCCATTATAAATTCGCTGGGTTGAGATAAATAATTAGGATATGCCAAAGTCTATCTACTTTATTAGGTCACGCTTTAGCAATTTTGCCTGCTTCATGTAGGCGCCCAGGATGACAGCTGTGTCCACTCTGCGCAACAGAGAAAGCACATGATGGATTTTTATCAAGTAAACGGTAATAAAGGCATAGGCCTAATAACTTATTGGACATTTTATAGTTGCATTTTTACAGTATCTTTTAATCCAACATGCAAGAATGTATTTTGTCATAGAATAGTATAGACAATAGTATAGACACGCTCACATGCGTGAGACTGGGGGTTTTTTTTGCGGGGAGACTGTGGCGGTAGAAATTAGCCACAGTCTAACACATTAATGGGAAAAACCCTGGCTGAATACACAAAGCTTTTCACAAATCTCCTTTTCGGTGAGCATAGGCTAAATGCCAAACCCAGAAAGTATTTTCAGTTTATTCGCATATTTACCTCTTAGATCTACCAGACTGGTTAGGCTAAACTGGTGAAATCCTGGCCGGGCCTTTATTCATATTTTTCATCATAAAGATGATAACTAATCCTCTGCATATGGAACACTTGACATTCAATGATGGTAAAACAAAAACAAACTACTTAACTCTCAACTATCTCTCTAAAGACATTAGTCATCCTGGTCTTTTACTTACTGACTAACTGAAAACACAAACAGAACGTCCAATTCGGTTGCCCTTTAACGCCCTCCCAACAGACCGCCATAGGTCAGCCATATGTTATCCAGCCTAGTGAGATTTGGTCTGTGTGTGTGTGTGTGTGTGTGTGTGTGTGTGTGTGTGTGTGTGTGTGTGTGTGTGTGTGTGTGTGTGTGTGTGTGTGTGTGTATGTAAGTGGATGTGATGATGATCGAATTAAAGCATGGAGTGCAATTACACACATTGTTCAAGTAGTTAATTGAATCACAGTGGTTTAAACGTGTGTGTGTGTGTGTGTGTGTGGGCTCGGGGCAGCGGTGGCGGCCTGGCGCTGCGCTGTCTCTACTTTGCTGCTCTGACGCCAACACTCACACCAGCTGAGTCACGGCAGACGGCTCGGTCCAACCTGGACCCACAGCGCGAAGTGCAGCACCCGCTAAACCTGGTGAGCTCATGCAGCGGTCTCCCGTCAGAAGAACTCCTCTACACCTCCAGGCGCTCTGTCACTCCACCCTAACCCCCACACCCCCATCATCCACCCCTCGCGTTGCTCTCCCCGGTTGGTCGTAATCAATTGGGTTCTCACGCCCGTGTCTCTCTGCGGCAGCGGCAGGCGCGCTCATTCAGGTCAGCCGGTGAGGTGAGACCTGGAACACCGCGCCTCTGTGCCAACCGGTGTCGCCTCGGTGCGCGGTGCCCACAACGGTTTCATTTTCCACAGGTCTACGCTCCTTTGGAATGAGCGTCTTTAATTTGGCGATATTAACAGCCAATTGTGTTGATTTGATGACCCTCTGTATATATATATAACCTTTTACATTTTGGCTGAATTTGCCCGAGTTAAGATTAAGTTATATTATGGAGAACATCTTTCAAATGAAGGCCACTTCACGAAAGAAAACCAAATATATAGGGCATAAATATAGCATGGCTTTACCATTATTGCTACTTCTTCTGCTGGTAATAAGATATGATATATGGCTATGTCTTTCCATGATCATAAATCAACACATTGCACGCAATTACATAAATTAGCCAAAGATAGATGACACACAGAGCTGAATATGTTTTTGTGCAAACATATTCCTAAGCTAACTTAACCTAGCAGTGGGACGGACACCCCCCCCCCCCCCCCGAAGGAATATGTGTGCACAGATTATACAAACAAAGCAAAAAGACTGCACAAGGCCAAACTAAATAAACCCCAGCCCAATAAACACAAGCTACAGAGCACAGAAGAGGACGTAGCAGAAAATAAACCTTCTTTGAGCATGGCTACAGATGTGGTGTGTTGAATCAAATGTGGCAGGGCCATTTATGAGACGAGTATAGGAGCGATAGCTCTCATAGTGGTGTGTCTTTACCTTGATGTGGCTGTACTCCGTCTTGCCGGCCTCTCCACTGCCAGACTTTTCGGCTCGGGGTTTGAGGACGTGCCGCAGGGGGCTGGAGATAGGCAGCCCAGTCACGCTGATCCCGTCTGAAAGCACATCACGACACAACACCATGTTGTCAGCGTAAAACAAGCACCAACACCCGCAGGCCGCACGCCAAGCAGCATCCAATCAGCCTGTGCATAAGCACCGGCGATGTGTAAAATCGAAAATGTGCCCGTTGCTGTTGGAGAAGGACATCCGAGTTTAAATTATTTACGAGTAACGGGAGATTTTTTAAAAATGCCAGAGTATAAATGTTTATAAATCCAGACCATGACGGATGCATTATTATATCACCAGCATTCAGCACAAACACCGATGGCTTGTTTTTGTTTTTTTTTCTTGAGCCTTCTCATACAATGAAAATGACGCCATCCACTGTCTGACGTAATATAGATAACATATGAAGATGTGTGTGTTCACATAGCAGGAGGCGTTCTGTGGAACAAAGAGACCAGGGACTTGGATGCATCTACACGCGCACACACGCACGCACCTGCACACACACACAAGCATTGATGTCTCCTCTGGGTATGGATAGAGGGTATTTTCAGTGTCTTTGCTGTTTGTTTTAAATGCAACATAATCCAAAAAATATTGTATTTCTTGAAGGCCAACAGCCTTAGGGGGCTGGATTGGGGGAATTAGTTGTTGCCTTTAATGCACGTAACAGGTGCTTTTTGAGGGGATTTTGTTGCATTTGAGGATGTGTTCTCTGTGTTATGTCTTCATGCAGCAATATCGGCGCAATTTATAATGAATGAATGAATGAAACATTAATATGTTTATTAAAATCAACTTGTTGAATCCGATTCATTTTGTGTCGAGTTAATTACTGTTCCCCCACCTATAGGCGTGGCTGGGCTCCCACCACTGAAACAGTTGGAAGCGCAGTTTAATTACAACGCTTGAAGTAGCTTTAGCATTGTCTGGCTGCCAGCCAGGAATACCAATCTGGCTTTCCACAGGGCTAGCCCGTTGTCCCCAGGTTAAAGGCTAAGAACAGACACCTAATGTTGTGTGATGCTGTGGCGATCATCAGGTGTAATTGGCGCACCATGCAAGTCAGCGAAGCTTTGTCGTGAAGTCGTGTCCCATTAGCCTCTGGCTGAGGATGACATCCCTATGTTGAGTTGTAGTGGTGCTCAGGCTGGGCTCCTGATGGAGGGACGAACTAGCCTGGGGATAAATCAATGAGGCAGAGGTGGTTCTGATTCCCATAAGCAGCTTTCAGCTTTACCCTTCCTTGCGCACGCTCTCTCTCTCTCTCTGAACATCAACATCCCAATTAAGGCTGATGGATAAACCAGTTAAGTCATAAAATAAAAGGGGGTCAGCCACTTCAATAGCTTACATTGCTTACATGCTGATATCAAGCGTGATCTAAGGAAACCAGGCCACAAGGACAGCAGCCGCATCTCTGCGGAGACTCTGCGTTCATTCAATAATCAACAACAGTCCTCTTCCCTCTCGCACTCAAAACGGGCTGCAGTCGCTCTTCCCGACGAGGTCACGTGTTGGCGAGGTCACCGGCCATGATCTAATGACATTGTCCGCGTGAGGTTCAGCGCTTCATAGCACTCTACTGCCTTTGGAACCCAAAACCTGTAGATCATGTGACATACACATGCTGGAAACACAAATGTCACGTTTGATGTACAGCAGCGCAGCGCCACTTGTTTTGATTTAACGTACCAGCGGGCGTATAGATCAGTGTGATCACATGTGTTAGAAACCTCAGGCTGGGCCCAGGGAGAGCCAGAGAGGATGATGAGCTCCATCAAGCTCTTATCTCCCGGGGCGAGTGGCCCGGCCATGAAGATCCTACGTGCGCGCACACACACATACACACACACACACGCACGCACGCACGCACGCACGCACACACAGAGCAGCTCGATACCAGCAATCCAATGAATATGAACAGGATGCTCTGCCATCGTTCAGTGTAATAATATTCATAGGAAAAAAACTATATGGGGGGAGGGGGATCCTGAGATGAGATATAACTTGGATTCAGAATTGTATCGCCGTCTGTTCACCACGAATGTGTGTGTGTGCAAAATTCAGTGCTATTTAACATGCATTCCAAAGTTGACACATAACTTTGAGCAAATATGTGGCGATTAAGTTCATTGAAATTTGTATTTATTAGACACATTGAGTCTCAAGAGGCCAGCTTGGGGAGGGCTGATAAAAGACACATTTAAAAAATTTATAAACGCCGGCCAACACCGTGGAAGAATAATAATGCGGGCAACAGAGTGCATCTTGAAACTATTAGCATTTGAAATTTTAATTAGCTAAATAAAGGTCGTGGCACTCGGTATCTCGCTGCACACAGGACTCTGGCCTTGCACCACCGCAACACAATGGGGCTTTATGCAAATAACCCCTCCCGCATATTAACACATTACTAATGGTTTTATATTATGGTGTTAAATCACCAGATAGCAGCAAAATGAGTTGAAGCGGTGCTGCATTCCGGGGCCCCTCCTGCCAGTTTGTTTCTGTTTGGGAAATGGTTAGGGGGGTTGGGGGCCATATGCTTTATCTGCTTTCTGTCAGGGGCCTCTGGTTATTGCGCCGCTAATTAGAACATTGCACCAGTGCAGTGCTCAGACGACCCTGTGAGGAGGAGGACCACCGCTAGATATGCAGCTCCCCTGTTTGTTTACTTTCACCGTCCTCTGGGTCCGCCACCACGCATTCTCTCTCACACACACACACACACACACACACACACACACACACACACACACACACACACACACACACACACACACACACACACACACACACAGGAATAGAGAAAAATGTATGCATGCAAGCAAACACAGACATACGTGCACACACACGGACACACACAGACCCTTGCACAAAGGCATACAGAGAAACATACTTGAGTATGCATACAACTTAAAAGACGAGTGGACACATTAAAACGCATACAATCAATCACACACATAGCATCATACATCACACACACACACACCCACCCCATATAGAAACACTACACAAATGTAAACAGCCAGCTCGCACACAAACATCACACTTCCTCATGCATATGAAAGGGGCTTGTGTGTCTTCACACATTCTATCTCCACACACGCACACATAAATTCCTGTTCACTTACACATACATGTGTATGTAAATAATGATGCAGCACAAGATAAGATGAATGTTCTGGTGATTACATGATGCAAGCTGATCCCCAGCTACAAATATCACCCTAAATATAACGTGCATAATGTACATCTTAAATGGCCCAAAAAACCCAAAAAGCAAAGGATATTGAGTTATAGTAACGTTGAAGGCATCAGTAAAACCTGCCTTCAGATCATTTCAGTGACTTACACAGCCAGCATTAAAACTGTCCACATGCAACCACTGATAAAATGAGTCAAATGGAATCAAACTGCATTAAATTAAATACAACAGTTGTGTCATATGAATGAATGTCTGTTTCCCAGGCTCACTGAGTGTGTTCTCTGACTGTTAAGTAACCTAAGCTGTGTCTATGGGGAGAGGAGGGAGATGATGCAAACAGAACGGGAATCATTTTAAATGATGATGGATGAGGGATGTTCAACACATGGTTAACAATGTCTCTGGTGTCTGTGACAGCGTGTGTGTGTGTGTGTATGTGTGTGTGTGTGTGAGAGACAGTGTGTGTGAGAGACAGCGTCTGTGGGCCCTATCTTATCTTGTTGGCATATTGCTATCTTGAGGCAACTGAAAGCAATTGCGCCATTGACCAACAGAACCCTGGTAAAAAGTCAACGGCGGGTGTTTCACTGTTAGTTTAAGGGCGTGTTAGTAATACGCGCCTATAAGCGGATGCACAATGTCCGTACACCCTTGCTTACACACAGGGAGGCGCAGCAGCGCACAAACATGCAAACCATTAAAAAAATATATATATTCCCACCTGGCAAATCATCCGCCAAGGTGCAAGCGCACCTGGCTTTTAAAGGGAATGGGAGATGACACTCTGATTGGTTTATTGCACGTTACGCCCAAAATACACCCATGAATAACTTAACAGATTAAGTACAACCCTTTTGGACTGTGCACCTGGCGCTGCAACCATTTTTCCGCCATTAAACTAGCAAAAGTTGTTTGGGACACGCCCTATATGCACCTGGGCCGCGTGCTTCAGAACGTTAAAATAGGGCCCTATGTGTCTGACTGTGTGTGTGTGCTTGCGTGTGCTTGCGTGTCCAGGGCCGCCCCCCTCCCACTGGCTCACCATCATTGAGCTCCTGCAGCAAGTTCTCTTGGCCAGAGAAGTCCAGTTTGACCCGGACACCCACGATGACCACCACCGATTGGCCGGGCTTCAGGGGCAGCTGAGACACCGCCTCCGCCAGCTCCCAGCTCAGAAACTCCCCATACATTTTATCTGCAAATAAAATAAGACAAAAAATAAACAAAACTAAACATATGTGAGGGAGCAAAAACATCAACAGACAGAAGCCAATAAAAGCAGGCGGTGAGAGACAGAGAAGAGAGAGACTTAGAGAGGTAATGGAGTATCACAGACATAGACTCTCATGGGAGAGCTGCCTTCATCTCATGAGGAGAGAACATTACATGCACGGCTTCTTCAAAGAAGAGCAACACCAAAAACATTGGCAAACAATGCGGCCGACAGGTGTTTCTGTCAAATAAAGGAAACAGAAACTCAATACCTGAAGTACAATGAGGGTAAAAATGTTGGTTTACTTCCATGACATTCACATTAGATACAATTTTTTCCCACAATGATGCAAAGCACAAAGGTATTTTCGTGAGCCTCAGAAATGCAAATCTCATAGCTTTGTTTAGAAACCCAAGTCCCTGCTCGACGATGGAAGGGGGGGGTGGCGGGGGGGCAGGAGGGGTTGTGTTGGTGTGGAGGGAAGGGGGCGGGGTCCACGGCTAGCACAGCTGCTAGCGCATCACAGATGTTAATATGACCCCTATAATGCCGCTTCTATCGCAATTAGCCCCCTGGGTCGGGGCTAATTGCTAAAGCTAACCTGTTGATAGGTCACCAACCAAGAAGTGTTGTTTTTTTCTCATTTCGTTACTCTTTTTTCTTTTTTTCCTCGCAATGCACAAGCATTGACAAGCGTAAATTATGCCCTCAAATCCCAGCCACCTGAGTCGCATGACTCAGCTGCATCCACTCCGAGGGGGGCGGGGGGGGGGGGGATACATCAAATGAATGATACATCAACTGCATACACCTGCGCCTCTGCCTACGCAGGTGTGCCAGCGCTGCACAGTGTGTGCGGGGGGGCAGCAGAGACGACACGATGGGGGCTCTGGTTTTTTGCCGGCTCAATCGTTTTCCCCGTTTGAATGCATCGGTCCCAGACGTAAGAAAAGAGAGAGAAAAATCCTTGAGAGACACCTCACTGGCATTTGCTAAAGACTTTGTGCGAAAACCCATAACTCTAAACATGTATAAATGATGAGGTTCTTTAGAGCGAATAAAAAGGTGGGAGCGGTGCAGGCAGGCACTGAGTGCCGGGGGGGGGAGTGAATCCCTTGGACATACATCATATAGTAGAAATGTGACGATTACAGCTACGATGGCTACATAATAACTCCTTTCTAGTTGCATTGATTTTTTACTTTGTAGTATTTAACATGGATACATTTGTCATTAAATAAAGCATAATGCAAACCCCACTTAAGTAACACATTAGCCAGCCAGCCACCTCGTAATAGCGAGACAAACAGCACAAATTCCCCCCAAATGAAGCAAAGATTAAAAATTCAGCAAGCTCGCCAATTCCATTTTAAGCCTCAGTCACAAACTAATTAGGCCCGTGAGCGTAGCCAATTGACGCAATCAATACAGTGTCGGCAATGGGCTCAAATTGGCTCTCATTGTTTGTCTCCACCGAACACGCGTGTGTTTGGGAATTCCGCTTTCTGCACACAAACTCACAACGGTGACAGCATCAACTCCAAAAATGTTAATAAAAATCAACTCTTGGCCACGGGCCAAGGAAAATGATCCCACCGCATCATTTGTACATGGCTAATCTAGGTGGAGTTTTTGCTTGTAGCCCGAATTGTGAATTTTGTGTGACATTCTTCATTATATCTCTTTCACGTTGTTTTGGAGAAGATCCCCTCCCATAGAGTGAGCAAGCAATCACTAAGGCAGTCATAATAAATAATTAAATAACTCAATCTGCTAATCCCAGCATATTGCTACTATACATGTCATTCTTGACGCTTTCATGAGACACCCCGTCTTTTTGACACTGCGGTTAGATATCCATTAGATGCACAAACTTTTTGGGACTAAAGGGACACAATTTCCTATAAGCATCTTTATTGAAATTGAAAATACTGGAAAACACAGAAAACTCGGATATCGGATGATAATCATGAATCAGAGTGTCACGTCACATCATTGTTAATAAGGTAATTGCTGCCTTGGTAAATGTGGCTCGAGACAGCATTCCAAATATTTTCTAGTCAACTGAGTGGCGCTGTGTCATTTTGGCTACGTCCACTGCCCCCTGTTGACGGCTGGCGGGAAGTGCAATGCCTCTCTGTGCTAACACACACACACACACACACACACACACACACACACACACACACACACACACACACACACACACACACACACACACACACACACACACACACACACACACACACACACCCCTTTTTGTGTGACAGTTGTCAGTGGCTGTGTGCGGCACCAGCAGGAAAAATAGCATTGTTTGCTTTGGCAGACACCCTCCTATTACCGCCCTTCATCTTTTATTCATCCTCTTCCCAGACAGGGAGAATACCGAGGGCACGACGGGAGCCATGGCAGACACAAACTAACACGCAGGAAAGGCCAGAGATGTCAGTATTATGACAACGCTCCTGGAGGCAGCTAAGGGCAACAGGTCAACGCCATGACCGGGTACGGTGGTGGCGGGGGTTCTTCCTGCTCCTGAGACCCCACGCCACAACGCGAGGCAGAGCTATACCTGTGGCTGCCTTCTTCCTCTTCTCCTCCTCTGTCATCATCATCATCATAATCATCATCGTTGTCGTCACCCTGGCCCCGTGCCAGCTGATCAAGTAAGGCCCCATGATGATAAACAAACCCAGATGGTATTCTTGGCTGCATCATCACGGGAATGCAGGCAAATTACTCTTGTAAATTTTGTTGGTGCATTCCGTTTATCCATCCTATTGTTCACAATAAAAGCATCAGAGGCACAGGAGATGTGATGGTATACATGTCATTAAGGGGAAGAAAAACAAAAACGCGCAACAATCACATTCTGTACATTTTCATGTACAGAATGTGGAATTATGGAATTCATAATATATAGAATAAGTAAGCGATAATGTACAGTGAGACGGTCATTATTGCAAAATAAACCCTGACAGGGTGATGCAGGTCTTGAGTCACCCTGAAGGGGTTTATTTTTGCAATAATGACCGGCTCGCTGTACCGCTTATTACATGGCTACTTACTAAAGAAATCAATCATTTCACACAAAATATAACAACCAAAAATGAATTTTGTTGATTTAAAAATTATTTCATTGCTTCTGATAAAAAAAATAGTTACATTCTACAGTTTGAGAACTGTGTCCATAGCAATGTAGTCATAGCAGAGCGTAGAATGCTGTAATTGACCAATCAGAAATGAGTATTCAACAAAGCCATGTAATAAGGGATAATCCACGACAAGGTATGCATGTATCGAAAAATAAAGAACCCTTTGCCGTTTCACACCTTGGAATGGATTATCCCGCTTATACCATGGCCACTTGTGAATCATTAAAATATAAGGGTGTTGATTCATATTTTCGGGTAATACTGTCTCAAAACTTTTAGCTCGCACTACTTTTTGTGTTCCTGGATACAAATGGCAAATGACCAGAGAAATATATGGGTCTGACTAATGCCTGGAACGCAATCAGTTAACATGAGTGAAAACTATCTGGGTAAAGAAATGTAGGCTACAAAATAAATATGCACCTTAGGGACTAATAAGGAATAATACAAAAACATTCACAAATGTACTCAAAATGGAACGATTATTTGTTATTCCTTATGTATATAATGCAAGGTAGAAACTATATGCAACAGCATGATAATGCAAACAAATAATTACAGTGGCAATCATTTGGGAAATAACACCACCAACAGCTACTAACCTTTACCAGAGTGGTTATGGTCATTACGTGATATGCATGACAGGCCCTTTTCACTCAGTGTAAACAGGAGGGAAGGAAAATGCAAAAGTCAAATACCACTAGCTTAGCAAACCTGCCATGCGTAGCCCCCTTGACCCCAGAGAGTCAAAGTGCACGACTTTTGTGAGAGCCGTCACTCTTGCACCCTGACACTTAGATGTATTCTGTGAGTGGGACACTTTAGGAACTTGTCGCCCTGTGCGTTGAACAGCCAGAACACTGTGGGCTTTTTTTCGGTGTGCCCTAATAAGCGTCAGCAAAGCACAAGCCGCATTATGGCTGCGGAGCAGAAAAGAGCACGTACCAATTTGTGCTAATTATCGGGCTCTCAAAAGAGACTGGGAGCAAGAGATGCTATTTCAAAGTCGACTCCTCTGCAAGCGGCTGCTCCGGCAGTCACTGTGGTGAACAACCCCCAGGCCAAGCAGATGCACTGGTCTCCAAGTACTACATTCACATTCCAGCGAGGTAACCTACTATGGAATTGTCATCCTGATCTGTCGTTGACGGTAAAACATCTGTAAAACATACAGTAGTGTATGGCGCCGCCCTTAATGGGCATTTCGGCTCGCCTTCTGACGCTTACAGAACTATTGTGTGGGGATCTGGGGAAGCTGGATAGTGTAGTGTTTAGGATGTTTGACTTTCAGCCAAAAAGATACCGGGTTGGATCGCCATGCCCACGCCAAGATGCCCAATGTCTACCTGCTCCTTGATTGTACCATGTATCTGAATTCACTGTAAGTCGCTTTGGATATTAGCAATTTGCATGAGACATTGTTTTTATACAACAAATCACAGTAGCTCTTAATCCTCAATCTATCCACGCCTAGGAATAACTCCCCTCTTCCGCAGTCATCTATAGTTTAGGGTACTTGCTTCTGGCCATGTGCGATATGTGTATTATTAAGACAATAAAATGAGGCCTTAGCATGACTGATCCACTATCTATTTGACCCATCATGCTATCCAAAGCAAAGAGTGATGTCTTGCCTTACCTAATGAAGGTTATTTGTAGCACCAACATGTAGTGCCAGCAATTGTGCTTTTAACAAATAAAATACCAGGTCCATAAATGAATAAAGAGCTTTATATCTGGATATTCTTTGAGTTCATTGGAAATATATAACATTAAATCACCCAGAAGGCACTTTATTGTAGTTTTGTTGTCTATGTGGTGACATTCATTAATACTAGCCGGATAATATAAACTATTCTAAATAAATATGTGTCTTGGCACTCGGCCCACCAGCAACTAGTTTAGAAGAGACAGTAAAAAAGGGTAGTGGTAGTAAAGGATTAATGAAGTTGTCAGACAGAGAGACAAAGAACGTTGTCCTAAAACCATATCAATAAGCAAACCATTACAGCTTAAAAATCCCAAGTTTGGAAGAAAGTTTGATGTCAAAAAAGATACAAATTACCGCAAAAAAACCCAAAGAAGTGGGAGATGACAAGAGAGACAAAACAACACATTCCAATAAGCCAAAAACAAATTAGCAAGTTGCTGTGCAGGCATGTTAGCTCGGTTTGTGACAGCGAGTCAACAAGTGTGTGAAAAACCTGTTAATAAAAGCCAGCTAGCTGCGAGGCTTTTTTTATATTGAGTCTCACTTACTGTCATATTTCACAGTGTGTCTGGAAGGTTTCTGTTCTATATTTAGCTGGAATTGCCAACGGTTTACGACGGCCTATATCGGTTACCGTTTTTTCACTACTATGGATATTAGTTTTGGTCACATTAGTTATGGATCTTTTTGAGTCTCCCATCAAAAGAGAGCAAAACGTAAACTAAAACTGTCAAATGTCAAACAAAAAGACGGGTGAAAACCTTTTATCTTCTTTTGAAATCAAGTGTTAAGACAACCTTCCTTTCATTCTGTGACATTGTTATACCATCCCCCAACTAAAAAGGTCAAAGACACCAAAAATCCCACAAAACATAAAACACAAATCTACTGTACAAATATGTATTTTTCCTTTGAGAATACTAAAAAGCCAAAAAGTAAAGTCTTATCGTATTGCAACTAAACAACTAATTAACAAGTTGAATTGGTTATCTATTCAGGCACATTCAAATAAAGCAGAACAAGCAAATTAAAACCACCTCCAGCCAAACAGACTGCCCCCCTCTTGCATCATGTGATCCAGAAGAAAGCTAATGTGACATTAAATGGCCTTCAAAAGGTCTCGGGGCTCAGCAGTGGTACACAGTAATTGCCCATTGGCGGCTCTTTCTTTTGCCGGTAATGAGGCGCCGTGTAAGTGCACACCCAGGAAAATGGCGGAGAATAACACACCTGTTTATTCTCAGCTATAGGTCTGCGCAGTCATAGGTCATTAGAAATGCAGTTTTCATCCATACATCTATCTCACGGGTGTTCAATGGAAATGGTCCAATGGAAAATAAGAGCGCCACAGCCATGGAGGAGGTGGTACAGCGTTGACGCGGCCTCCTGTTAAACAAAGGCCTTGCGGTTTGTTTTGTTCTGAATTCCAAATAAATAAAAAACAAGTGAATTGCAATGTGTCCTAGATAACACAACACACAAGGCGAACTGTGGCATCAATGAGAAGAATAGCAATTTCCATGTAATGATTCCCAATGCATGACACAAAATCTGTTGGAATGATTTATGGCGAGCAGACCAGAATCAGTCCAATACGCAGCCACCAGCATTACCGCACAAACAGCTGTCTTCCTCCACCATCAACCTTACTCCTACTTATTTAAAGAACAACAATGATGTGTCTCAGTTAGGAAAGCCCTCTGTGACAAGGCTATACAGCTAATGGGAGTTAGTGCTGTTTAGACGTATATATTGATAATCCTCTTCTTTGACCAGCACAGCCGTCTTTGTCTTACCAATACAGATTTTTTTGTCCCCACACCAATCCAAGCACAATGATGGTTTAAATGTGAAATTCAATGTTTGACATTTTGTCCTTTTTGTTAATTAAAAACCGTAATGCCAGACATCCTTTTAAGCGGCTTAAGAACAACTTCACAAGGTAATTGCTCTCTGCGGCAGTTCTCAAAGGTGGTCTTCTTGGACCAGAATGCCTCCAGTTGT
Organism: Merluccius polli; assembly: GCA_030340625.1. NCBI lineage: Eukaryota > Metazoa > Chordata > Actinopteri > Gadiformes > Merlucciidae > Merluccius > Merluccius polli. The sequence goes on along the minus strand of JAOPHQ010000056.1, from coordinate 67,674 downwards.
TAAACTTCTGGCAGACCCCCAGGGTTACTTAAGCAACAATCCACGAGAGGCACGATGCGAAGCCGAGTGCCTAAACCCCCCCCCTAGCTGTTCTAAAACCACTGTAAATCATGGCCTCAAGTGGCTTATTGCTTTTATAAAATAAACTACCGAGTAAGATTTCACAAAATTAACACACAGCAACATAAAATTCGATCATGTCCTTTCCACCACTCATCCACACTTCGAATAAATCAAAATTAACTTTGAGATTGACAACATGAGATTGGCGACGCATTAATACTAACAATGAATTGTAATGTGGCCACAGGTGTGTGTTTAGTATTTTCAAGCCAATCAGAAACAAGGACTGGAACTATCCGTTTTATAAATTACATGTACTACATTTACAATTCCATAACTACAGTTGGTTGATATACTATGAGTGAGCATGGCAATATTCCCCTAGGTCACCAGCACTTGGTCCATTCTTAAAGTATGGTCTTAAACCTGCATTATGTAAGTTTTACCATTAGGAACCTCTAGTGGCTCTAGTGGTTTAAGCATGAAGCATGAACATTATGTACTGTATGATTGGTGTAGTATTCAATTGATAAAGAACTACTAGTCTAAATCGCATCGGCATTCATGTATACAAAATGCTGATGGGGATCAGTAGTGCACCTCCACTGTGCACGTTTGAGCATGGCAGTCACCCAGTGAAGTGAGAGAGGTGTGGGCGGCAGACAGAGAGAGAGATACTTAGACAGACAGACTGCAGAGATCTAAAGTACAGAGCAGGTGTTGAACAAAGGGATTTGAAACATGGCAGGGGGCCATGGGTCCGTGCGGGTGAGGAAGCAGACAAAAACCAAACAATGGGCTCTGGCAACCTCTTTGACACAGAGGAGGAGAAGGAGGAGAGGAGGGCAGGGGTTTGCGGACAGCCACGGGAGAGATGAGGAGGTCCACCAAAAGCTGCCTCAACACATCGTTTTGGGACAAATATATGAGCAAAACCAACTTGGATGTGAACTTAAAGCTGCAGTAGGTAAGAGACTGGAGAGTTACAAAAAGAGAGAGAGCAGAAAAGAGTAGAAAAGAGCAAGATTTTGAAACTAATCAACCCAAAGAAAATGCCCCCTCCCTCTCTGCTCCCTCCCCCCCCTACATTTCCCTGCCATTGAGCAGTGTTGCATTTCATACCTGTGGTGGAGCTATGATAATGCATGCATGTGATTGACAGGCAAGATGGAACCCCGAACAAATCAGGGAAGAGAGGACCTGATTGCTCAGAAACAAGCGAGGAGCAGTCTAAAATCTGAATCATCTCATACAGAGGCAGGCGCAGTCAACCAGAACAATTATAGTCACAGAGCATTTCACTCACTAATAGCTGACGGGTGGCTAACAGATAACACTAATCCCACCTACAGCATCTTCAATTGTGATAGCGAGTGTTTTGCCATGGATAAGGTTAACTGCTATAGCAAGTGCTTTGCCATGGATGAGGTTAACTGCAAAGGCGAGTCCATAGATTCAATCACCATTTTGTTACCTCATTCAGCGATAGTGATTTAACAGACATTGATTTAAGAGACAAGATTGTCGGTTAAGCCTGTACCTTTGGTGGTGACCATCTTGGAGGTGAGCTCCAGGCTCTGGATGTCCTCTGTGCCAATGTTCTCCAGTGTGATGGTCAGCTGCTGCGTCTCTCCGTTGAACAGCTGCAGGGACACACGGCTGGACAGCTCCTCCTTGGACAGCGGCGCCAGAGCGTTGACCGACCTGGATCAAGGTGAACACGTTGGAGGTGGAAGACCAACGGGTATCGGTCAAGGTATCATACACCATGACAACAAGCTTGTATTTTTTCAAAAACATCAATGTTAATTTTGCAGAAATAAAAGCTTTTTTTTTTGCTTTGTTTTGTTCGTTGTAGGGCTATCCAATTGCGTCCAGAAGCGTTTTGCTCTGTGCCTGTTGATAACACCTCTTGGAAATCAAAAACGAACTGAGAGGTTCCAGACTAATAGGCATTTACAAATAGGGTTGGGTATCGAGGATCGAGGATCGATTGGAACCGGGACTAGCTTTCCGATTCTCCCGGAATCGTTGCAGAATTTAACTTTCGGTTCCTAGTTTCGATTCCTAGCCCGCCGACCGGAGCTGCCAAACACTAAAGAAGAAGCGTCCACCGGAAGTGTTTACATTTTACCGCGAGTCCTTTTCTTAACAACAGCAGCTAGTGAATGACTGCACAGTGGTCAGGATCAAACTGATTTATTTCGTGTACTTTTCTTATCAACATTATTTGCTCCGGTCGCTGTAACGTGCCTCTCTCTCATCCACTCCAGAAACTCACACACACACTCACTCTACCCCTCCCACTCCGCATACGAGCCTGCGGCTTAAAGGGCCAGTCCCTAATTTTACAACAGCGGAAATCTGTCCGGTTTTCATCTTCTGTTCATTCTGTTTACATATTATTATTATTATTAATATATCGATTCGACATATTAATAATAATAATAATAATAATGGCTATTCTGCTCCAGATTAGCCCATCAGTGGAGGCATGTTAACATGTTTCATGAGTTAAAAATAAAGTTAAAGTGTACCTCTGCGAAATGTATTCATTATTTATAATATTATTATATTCAAGTTCATAGATTTGATATTTGTATTGTAGTTTAAAACAGCCCTCTGAGAAATTCATAGTAAAGTTCATAAAAAGTTCATAGAATTAAAATTGATGAAGGTCAGACTATTTCATTCAGAAAGACCGTTGGATAGCTGGCTCATTTAAAACAAATTTTTACCCTGCCTCTTAAAAGAATCGGAATCGAGAATCGTTAGGAACCGGAATCGAAACAAGGAATCGGAATCGGAATCGCTCAAATTCAAACGATACCCAACCCTATTTACAAATTGGTTTGGCGAGGCCAGGCTAGAGAAGTGGGTTTGTGACTGGAAGGTCGCCGGTTGAATGAATAAGAATCTCCCCTCCATGCCCCCCACCAGTGAAAGTGCCCCTTAAGCAAGACACCTAACCCCAACTGCTCCAGTGTTGCTGCTCAGTGGCCAACAGTAGCAGACTATGTAGCAGAGGTTGTATTGGGCAGTTTGCAGGTGTGAATGTTATTGAACTGTGTGAGTGTGAAGCAGGGCGTTGCTGAAAAAGAGCATCCGTGCTCAGCGAACCTACCAAGGGTAAACAAAGGGAAAAAAATAAATTAAAAAAATAATAAAGCAGCAAGTAGCTTTCCTTTTTGTATGCTTCATTTGTGTTGCAACCGAGTTACAGCGTATGTTTAGCGCTAGTAGAGAGTGGATATTACCATCACTCAAGTGCACACAGAAATAAACCAAAATATCCAAAATATTCCCAGTACTGTTGTTTTATGACCCCCCATCATTGTGAAATACATCAGTGTTTTTTTTTGTTCATACAATTAGAAATTATTTTACTAGGAATCTGTGAGGTCATGGATCATTAAAGGTCTGGTCTGCTGTGAAGCCGACAGCACACAAACACAAATTTCGGTTCATATGTGTAGCGCCACCCAAAAAAGAAATATAATTATATTGTTTTCAATGGAGTAAAGCACACAGAGCTTAAACAGAGTGGGCTGTCTTTTTTCGCTTGCTTGGTATAGGACTCAAGTCTAATTTGTAAATGAAAATTCTAAAACATTAATTTGTGTCCGTCCCGACACGGCCGTGTGCTTTGGGCTTGACACTAGGTGTTCACATTTAGGACCTATAACAACTGACTAACCAGGGTCTAAAATGAACACCTGCCACAAGCCAATGGCTGATAGATTTGACCATTTGGCTGGGAACAAAATTCAGGGTTACATATTAAAACAATTGCCGGTAGATATTTCCACTCTGGCAGGTAAAATGACAAAACTTTAAAAGCAAATGTTTGACCCTGTGACTAACTATCAAAGAGTCATCCGGCCACATTAGATTAACATCAGAGCACCGGCCTCAGATCACCTCTCAGAGAAAACTGTTCACCCGTCTGCAGTGCACCTGATGGACCGCTCTGCTTTATCACAACGAGAGACACAGAGACACTCATTGCAGCATTCTAACCGCTCTTATCCCCCATTCATCGTTTCTGGGGAGAATAAGCCACAATATTTCAGGTCCTTCTCTCTGTGCAGCATGCCATGAACATGATTATTGCTATTGCTATTTTTAAAATGGGGTGCTCATGGGACTGAGGTAAATGGAAATGAGAGAGCCTGTGTAAAAAGGATAGGTGTCCATTAAAAGGTCTTCACACCAAAACTATGCAATCAAGCCATGACGATATAGATCTATAGCCAAGGTATTGAGCCGTCTGTAAATATAATAAACCAATTAAGCTCTCAGTGGTGTGCTTAACATCAGGAGTGCATAATAACACTGCAGCTTGTGGGCCCTGGAGTCATTGTGATAGTAAGTACTTTATCCATGATGCACTTAAGCAGGCAGCATATTTCTTGTGGGAAAGAAGTTTGACGAGGTCATAAGAAGAAAATGCCGCGATTGCGGAGAAAGCAAACTAACGTATACCGAGCTTGTCACAAACTTCAAGGCAGGCTTGATTTATTTTGTTTAATCTCCGCAATCGGAATTCTGACTTCCCGTCTCCACTGAGACTCCACTGGTCTTAACTAATGGACCGTTCAGTGATCAAACCGAAACTGCGATAAAACAAGTTTGTCCTAAAATAACTTATTCAGTAAAAAATGTGACTTCTTCGGAAGTATTCTGCCTGCTTTAGTGTCACAGTACATCTGATCTAAATCAACAAAAAAAAACTGACAGAGCTGTGTGTAATAATACATATAAGTTTTTGCTACTGAAGTTGCAACACTCCAGTGTTAGCACACATGCGCCCTGGAAAATATGAGCTAAATTTAACGAATTAGAATGATTTGTCTACTCAAATGCCAACAATGATTAGGGTTGCATGTGTGATTGAATTACGACTTGGGGCGTTTCTTAAAGGGGAACCGTCATGGTCCGCCATTTTCTAATACATGGCTACAAAAAAAAAATCAACATCAAACATCACCTCTGTTTCTGTGAAAAACAAATCATAGAAAAGTTTAGCTATTGACGTCATTGGTCCAGGATTTGCAATAGGCCAACTTTTCATTGCTTTTGATGTTACAGACTATGAGCTGAGCGTGACAGTCCCCCTTTAACCTCCAAATCATCATGAAAGTGGGAGAAGCGGTGAGGTGAGTTGTGAGGGTGGGTCTGGACTCTGGAGACATGTCTGACCGTGGTAAGGAGGTGGTAAGCTGGAGGCGAGGCAGGGAGGGGACCACCTCCACCAAACAGCCGCCAGTCTTCACGCTGGTCAGGCCGTCCAGCAGACAGTCGCTGTTCACACCGAACACTGACGTGTGGTAACCTGGTGGGGAGAAACACAACCACAGGCAGACGCAACATAAATGATAAATGATTGTTAAACAACCCAGTTTGTTATCAGTGTTTGACCAGGAGTGAATGCGCAGGCTGTTTAAATCGTCAGATTTGGCAGTGCCCATAGCCTTTCAAAGAAAGGCAAACACCCACTTCTCCCTCTAGGATTGCATCAAAATGGCCACAAGTAAGCAAACCATTTTATTTCTTCCCAACAGAGGCCAATTTGACTCATCTTGTTGAATTACTGTATGTAGGTGGTAGAGAGCGATACTAAATTTAAACGTGGTTACTAACGTTCCACTTTAAGCCTGTGTTGCCTCTCCAGGCATTTAATATTATTACATTTATTTCTTAAATAATTACTTTACAGTTTAAATTAGCTAATGTAAAAATTAATATTATTTTGTTGTTTTAGTTTTTGCGACGACGTCACTTCCGGTTTAGTCACTTCCGGTTCAGTCTCTTCCGGCAATCTTCCTGTTGAACTTAGCTGGGTAGAAAGAATGGCCGACATGTGCATCGGAACATAATCAATCAGCATCCACTTGGAGGCATCAGAGTGGCAATGCCGTGAGTTGTTTGATTGTTAAAGGACATGTTGAAGATGTTATATTATGATGGATTTAGTTCGAAAAACTGTTTGATGTGTTGTTTAGGGCGATTTGAGTTGTAGTTGTATACAAGCTAAAAAGTGATGCAATTGTCAATCAGAATGCCTCATTTCAGTATTGGACAGTTTCTGTTGTTATTTATAACTATGCATAACGTGATGTTAGTCATAAGGTTGTCATAAATAGACACAATATTTTTGTATTATTGTATTTGCAGTTTTCACCGTCTGTCGATGAAGAAGTGAAAGTAAAAGGTCAAGCTTACTACGACTTTGTCTCATTGGCTACGGTTTAACTCAGTGTTTAGTCAGAGTTTCGACACACTGCACGAGAACACCACAAAGCCACTGGGTTTAGAATTTTTGAATATATATAATTAATTATATATATATAAATATATAAATAATTATTTATATATTATAATAGTATTTGATGCCGAAATATAGGCTCAAATGGGGAATAAGTCAGTCAGCCATAAGTCCCAGACCCCCACCAAGGTGTTGACATAGGACTAACAGTTGTCGCTTATAACACTTATTATGAGTCTGCTCTTTCTATGTCCCAGGGCTCAGGTAGTAGACTTATCTTGACTAGTTTAGTCCACTACCCATGGTACATAAAAGTAGCAGACCCATAATAAGTGTTATGAGCAACACCTGTCCTCTGAGAAAAGGGTCTAAAAGTCAGCCGATCGTCGGTCAATAGTCACTGTGCTCACCATTGACAGTAATGTTGCCCGAGGTGCGCGGGACACCGACCAGGGTAACCGGGTAGAGTCCGGACTCTGCAGGCAGAGAGAGGGCAGCTGGCAGGGACTCAAACTCTACCCCAGATGTCAGCAAACCCTGGTTTACAGACGGACAGACAGAGGGATATAGATATGTATACAATCAATGATTTATTCTTTATAAAAAATGAATAGCCAGTATGTACAATATACAGTAAATGGCACTTTTTCATATGAACTTCAATGCAAGGGTCCCCTCATGTACTGGTATTTGGTCCAATGTAAAATGGCACAGCCAATATATAGCTAATATATATTTTTTAAAGATATTTAAATATAAGGTAATAGCCAAACCTTTTATGTAAATCTTGAACAAACGTCAGCCACTAAAACAGTTAATTTGTCGACCTTGAAGCCTTTGACCGAATCGGATTATGAAGTTAGAAGATGCAAAATCAGATTCAAAACAAGAAGCAAGTTGGATGAGAAACTTGCCAGCATGAACCGAGGAGTGGCACAACTTCAGTTAAGATTAAAATCATCCTTTAATTGAATTCTCTTCAATGTGAAAAAAAAGCAAAAACATATAACCTTAAAAATGGAAATGTGCAAGCAAGGGCAGATGTCCCAAACTATCAACTAGTTTTCAAAACAATTCATCATGATATGAAGAAGAGAAAAAAATATAATCAAAAATTAATATCAATCGAACAATAGTTCCAAGGAGTGTAGAAGGAGAAAGTGAACCACCACCTGAGGAGAGAGCTCATACTTTGGAGACAGAATAAAACTAGTTGCCAACCAACTTGTCACCTATGTAGCCAACATGATTTGGCAAGATTTCGTTTTTAGATGGAGTTTCCCTCTGGGAGAATATTGCTCTTGTTCACACTGTGAGGGACAAATGAAAATGTGCCATGGAAAGGAGATTGGACATGAGCCTTGGATAAACGCAAGCATGCACGCACATGCACACACACACACACACGCACACACATCGCCCCCTGGATCTGAATAGCAGTGGTGTAAAGCAGGGCCGACGGACTGTGGGGCAACAATCGCGCAGCAGCACCCCCCCCCCCCCCCCCCGCGCTCAACAATCGCGGGGGCCCAACAATATTCTCTGTCCCAGGGCAATCATAAGGCTGCTACGCCACTGGTGTAAAGTAATGAAGTTAATACGTAAATAAGTATCGGTGCTTTACTTGAAAAAAGGGTAATTTTACTCCAATACATTTGCAGCAACCCATTGTTACTCGCTACAAAATAAAATCTGAAAATAATTGTCTTATGCTAATGCTTTATTACTTCTGTAATTTTTAGCATGTTATGTATGCATGCAAATAACTGCCAATCTTCGACCTGCCGACAAGTTGAGGCACATTAAGCCCAAATAACATTTGCTGGAAAATCACAACCGCATGTCCGTAAGCTACAGAAAAAGCAGCGTTATGAACACATCCCCCTCATCCACTGGCGGTAGTGCAGTGGCTCGAAAATTAACTTTTTCACTTGGTAGCACTGGTGCTCCCAACTTCAAAAAGTTAGGAGCACCAGCAAAAATGTAGGAGCACCCACCAAAATGTAAGGAGCACCAACAATATATGTCAATTTTTTTTATTGATGAAACACGACAATATAACTATTGTTTACAAGTAACATAGAATGATGAACAAGCTCCCGTGGCTCCCCAGGAATGTTTTCATAGTGGTGGCCAGACACAGACTGAAAATGTTGGGGTGGCACCAAAACCAAAAACCATTACTGAATTTCAGTAATTGTATTATTCTGTTGTAGTATATAGGCTAGTTGAAAAGAAGACAAATATACAGCTTTGAGGGAACGGTGGCTCACTTGCCCACAGTAGTCAGTAAGTGGAAAGATAAAATAAATCTAAAGAACCGCCTTCAATGTTTATCATGTCTTGACAGACTATTCATTTCGGATTAAATAAATCTAGATTTAGATCTAAATTTAAACTTCCAAAGCTAGACAACTCTTTTGTCCCCCCCCCCCAACTACAATTCAACTGGTGCGATGCGAAACACATTCACCTAACAATTCAATTGGTGCGATGTGAAACACATTCACCTAACAACAATTCAACTGGTGCGATGCGAAACACATTCACATAACAATTCAATTGGTGCGATGCGAAACACATTCACCTAACAATTCAATTGGTGCGATGTGAAACACATTCACCGAACAATTCAATTGGTGCGTTGCGAAACACATTCACCTAACAACAATTCAACCGGTGCGATGCGAAACACATTCACCTAACAATTCAACTGGTGCGATGTGAAGCACATTCACCTAACAACAATTCAACTGGTGTGATGCGAAACACAATCGCCACAGGAGAGCCGACAGCAATGATGCACGTCACAAATTGCGTTTTAGCCTCATTTAAAAACAGGATTTTGTTATAAAAATGTGATATTAAGCATTTCAAATGATTCTTATAGCGTAAGTGTACTAACTAGCGATTGCAGAGAAAGGGATGTTCGACTGCAAAAAAAGAAAACAATATTTTTAAAAAAGGTCGGACCAGAACAATTAATTGCACTTGCACAAATGCTCCCAATTATGTTGCACAGATTACATCTCAGGAGCATATGCGAACGGTCGCAATTTCGAGCCCTGCCAATATATGTACTTTTTTACTTTTACTTTTGATACTTAAGTACATTTTAACCCAGATAAATACTGTTGATACTCAAGTACATTATATTTGAGCACATTATATTTGAGCTACTTTATAACTGTCACTCATGTCATTTTCTTACGGATGACTAACTTACCAGTGTCACTTTCAACTAAGATATCTGTACTTTTACTCAAGTATGACTTTCTAGTACTTTTTACACCACTGCTGAATAGTGAGACCCACATGGCAGATTATTCTACTTGTTTCCATCAGATGGGGAGAATAACAGCAGCACTAACCTATTGGAAAGTTTGCAATCAGCCATGAAAGGTTAATTAGCCAATTTCACCAACAATAACGATCGGTCACTGTGTGTGTGTGTGTGTGCGCGTCTGTATGAGCGTTTTTTTATTGTTCGAACGGGCACCTGAATACCTATTTCTAAATTGTTGCGAGTGTATGGCTGACTATTTGGTTCCAATTTGAACTGCATTGCTGTATTTAATGTACACGTCCAACAACCTCTTCATGACAAATTCGAAACCCCACCATTGTATATCAAGTCAAAGCAGTCTTTCAATCATTAATAATCTGCAACTTGACATGGCGACTGAATGACCTTCATCTTGAAAGTAAAAATGATATATATATATATATTAGTGATGGGCCATTATCGGCGTTACCGCGCTGCGATAACGCGAGACTCTTACGGCGATAATATTTTTGTCGCCGATATAACGCGGAACCGAAATCCTCCGGTAGCACCCCCCCCGCTCAACTAAAAGCTCCGCTAGCACCCACCCCCCCCCCCGCTCAACAATCGCGCAGACCTACTTTTAGTCATTATTTAGGTAATACAAGTCATTATTTAGGTAGAAAACACATATTATGGACACCTTCGACATCATTCAAAGGAGCCACTTTAATCTAGATTAACCTAGATTAATATCAAGATTACCATTAGATTAAAGAATTTAATCTATGCCCATCTCTAATATATATATATATATATACACACACACACATATATACATATACATATACATATACACTCACCGGCCACTTTATTAGGTACACCTTGCTAGTACCGGGTTGGACCCCCTTTTGCCTTCAGAACTGCCTTAATCCTTCGTGGCACAGATTCAACAAGGTACTGGAAACATTCCTCAGAGAGTTTGGTCCATATTGACATGATGGCATCACGCAGTTGCTGCAGATTTGTCGGCTGCACATCCATGATGCGAATCTCCCGTTCCACCACATCCCAAAGGTGCTCTATTGGATTGAGATCTGGTGACTGTGGAGGCCATTTGAGTACAGTGAACTCATTGTCATGTTCAAGAAACCAGTCTGAGATGATTCGCGCTTTATGACATGGCGCGTTATCCTGCTGGAAGTAGCCATCAGAAGATGGGTACACTGTGGTCATAAAGGGATGGACATGGTCAGCAACAATACTCAGGTAGTCTGTGGCTTTGACACGATGCTCAATTGGTACTAATAAGCCCAAAGTGTGCCAGGAAAATATCCCCCACACCATTACACCACCAACACCAGCCTGAACCGTTGATACAAGGCAGGATGGATCCATGCTTTCATGTTGTTGACGCCAAATTCTGACCCTACCATCCGAATGTCGCAGCAGAAATCGAGACTCATCAGACCAGGCAACGTTTTTCCAATCTTCGATTGTCCAATTTTGGTGAGCCTGTGCGAATTGTAGCCTCGGTTTCCTGTTCTTAGCTGACAGGAGTGGCACCCGGTGTGGTCTTCTCCTGCTGTAGCCCATCCGCCTCAAGGTTCGACGTGTTGTGCGTTCAGAGATGCTCTTCTGCATACCTCTGTTGTAACGAGTGGTTATTTGAGTTACAGTTGCCTTTCTATCAGCTCGAACCAGTCTGGCCATTCTCCTCTGACCTCTAGCATCAACAAGGCATTTGCGCCCACAGAACTGCCGCTCACTGGATATTTTCTCTTTTTCGGACCATTCTCTGTAAACCCTAGAGATGGTTGTGTGTGAAAATCCCAGTAGATCAGCAGTCTCTGAAATACTCAGACCAGCCCGTCTGGCACCAACAACCATGCCACGTTCAAAGTCACTTAAATCACCTTTCTTCCCCATTCTGATGCTCGGTTTGAACTGCAGCAGATCGTCCTGACCATGTCTACATGCCTAAATGCATTGAGTTGCTGCCATGTGATTGGCTGATTAGAAATTTGCGTTAACGAGCAGTTGGACAGGTGTACCTAATAAAGTGGCCGGTGAGTGTATATATATATATATATATATATATATATATATATATATATATATATATATATATATATTAGGGATGGGCATTCGAAGAAATGTCCTTGATCGATCATCGCTAGAATTATCGATCAATTATCGATTAATCGTTATTTTTTTGGGTGGGGGGGGCGGGGGGTGGAGGTGCGCGATTGTTGACGGGGGGGGGGTGCGCATTTGTAGCGCACCCCGGACCTACGACCGACGTATTATGACAGTCCTGGACCGGCCCAATAATCTAGACCGGCCCAAAAATAATAATACACAAAATAAAAAATACAAAATAATCGGCCTGAAATCGTCCGGCCGAACCTCCCTATGGCAGCCCGTCCCTGGTTATAGGCTATGCGGCGCTCGTAAAAGCCGAACAATGCGCCTACATGCGCTCTTAAAGGTTTGGAAACGATCCAACAAGACAAGTCTGTATTCCAATTACAATAAGTAGCCAACTTATCGGCCAACAATAATCAAACAAGGCAGTAAAAGTGGGCATTAAACTGTATAACTGTTTTGAAAAAAGGGGAAAAGGCCGACATATGCCGATACAATACGCAGCCGGCGCTCGGAAAAGGCTTGCGACAAAAAGATGAGCCACACATTTAGAAACAATTGCATGAACTATCTAAAAGCAATACCTTAGTCAGAAAACATATATGAGGCTGAACGTTTTGCTAAAATGTCACATTTATGGAAATATTGAAAATGTTGGAGCGGCTGGCTTGACCACGCGAAACCGAGAGACGGCTGTCTTGACCGCAGTACGCGATCGGTCATTAACCAATAATCGTATTTAACCGTATAACTGCACACAACTTTATTTAAAATCAAATGTAAAACATGTGTGTTTGTATTGTGGTGTCCGGTGCGTGTGTGTGTGTGGCTCCTCCGGCGGAGCGGTTCATGTTAATAGCGGAGTCCGGGAGGGTTCACCTTCACGGCGTAGGCCTACGAGGGATGTGCGACTATCGTTTAAAAAAATACTAAAGTGTTTTTTAAAGTTAGAAAGATATTAGATATTCAACCGATATTCACGCTCCGAATTACAGCCATCAGACACGGGGAACTAAAGCCGCGATCACCGCACCGCTTCAAGACTTATGCAACACAACGTCCTTTTGATCGATAACAATATAAATTGATCGACACATTTCTTAACGATCAATGATCGATCATCGATTAATTATGCCCATCCCTAATATATATATATATATATATTTTTATATATATATATATATATATATATATACATACATACATACATATATACATACATACACATATTTATATATATATATATATATATATATATATATATATATACTGTATATATATATATATATTCATTTATTCATTTATTTATTTATTACACAGCTTTGCCGAAAACTGGATTCTGATTGGTCAATTAGCAGACCGCTGAGACATAGCGAGAGAGCGACAGAGCAAGAGAGAGAGAGAGAGAGAGAGAGAAAATGTTCACACTTTGTGTGATCACACATTGTGTGAAGACTAGTGAGGGTCCCCTGGTGTCTCAGGAGTGAGGGAAAATGCCTGTGAGATGCATGTATTTCTATTGTCTATTGTTTACATTGTGCATATATAATTGGAAATGTAAGAAGTTATTGATATACTTTATCTACGCTGCATCAAATTGTAAAAGTACAGAGGCAAGGTAAAAAATATTACAAAATAATATAAAAAAGTACATAGTGTGTCATCATCATCATCATCATCATCAATTATGTCCAAACATAGTAACTCATTCAAACAACTTACGAAATGCAGATACAATAACGCTTGGATGAGTAATGAAGTCGTTTAAGCATAATAAATATAGGTTACTGCTTTGCAGACAATGTAGTTGCTCCGCAAGCATTAGTCAGGGACCATGCATATTGTTTTATGATAGTATTGTATTGGTTGTATCTGCATCATCTTAATTAAATGTGTACTATGCATTTTCTTCCCCCAACACTCATGTACACAAACTCAATGTACTTATGGTAATGTATCATCAACTTATAATTTAATGTGTTCTATAGTGTAACGCCAGCAATTCCAATACACAGCCCTAGTATGTGGCCCTTAGCTGCTTCCATTGTTAGCTCTGTGTGTGTGTGTGTGTGTGTGTGTGTGTGTGTGTGTGTGTGTGTGTGTGTGTGTGTGTGTGTGTGTGTGTGTGTGTGTGTGTGTGTGTGTGCGCATGCGTTCGTGGGTGCGTGCGCGTACGTGTGTGGCGGGAAGGGGGTTGCACGACCATCAGCATTTCTCCTCAGAGAGCTTGAAAACCATTACGGCAAGAGCACTGACAGGTTGCTAATGCGACCCCTCCCTATATGTACAGCAGCCGACACCGAAGCCTTGGCTTCCGAGAATATGGCTCGGAAATGTGGAAATTGTTGTCATTTCGTCAGCATATTTATAAACAAGCCAGCAGGAGGTGGATGGGGATTAGCGTTTGACTACAGTCATCCACGTTTACTTCAAAGAGCAGCTGGGTGGGTTTTAGTGAGTGATGATTGTACAGTGTGTGTGCGTGCAAAGAAGAAAAAGACAGGATGAGTAATGACAGGGGAAATAAATGGAGAGTAGCAGAGAGTTAAGGCCCCGATAGACACCGAACTAAATCCAAAATGTTGTACCCTTTCGAAATCGTCATGTTCAGCCTACGCAAAAATGCCGTTTTAAGAATATCCGGGCCTTTACTGTTAGGCTTCTGCTGAATACATGACATGATGAAGAAATCAATGCTGCAGCTGCTTACAGGGCTGTATTCACTAAGCCAGGGGCTCCCACACGTTCTCAAGCCAAGCACCCCTTAGAAGAGAAGATCAAGAAACCCAGAGAAAAAAAAAAAAATTCATAACATAAGCACACTAGCACAACAGTGTTCATATCCAAACACCGCCATGTTTTGAGACATCTTGAGATGCGTCTTAAGACAAAAATCAGTTCTGAGACTGGATATCCGTGAGTTTTCCAAAACAATGACACACCTTGGAGACGCAACTGAATACATTTTAGTAAAAAATAACAGAAATGTTCACCAACACTTTCTGCGACCCAAACAGAATGGTTTTCAACTGAATAAAGTGATTTGGGGGTTTACATAATGTTTCATTTTTTATTTTATTATTTATAAATATCAATTATTAAATGTGTTTAATACATTATTGCACGTACCCCACTTTGAGAACCACTGCACTAAGCAACCCATTATACAATGTAATAAAAAGTCAAAAGGTAAAAAGTGTAATTCAAACAATCCTGACTTTTTACAAAGTATGAGGAAATAAAGAATTTCTCACCTACAGAAAATGCAAAAGATAAAAGTGAATAAAATAAAGAGATAGTCTGGCCCAGCACTGCAGCACAATGTGTGAAACCATAAACAGTAATGACACTGCAGGGGGGATGGGAAGGTGTGTGTGTGGGGGGGGGGGGGAGTTGTTTGCCGTTTCCCCAACCCATGCAATCATGACTGTATTAAAGTGTCACCAAAAAAGCTTTTAAAGGAGGCCCTCAGATTAGGCCATCAAAGATATATTATCATTGTAGCCCACAACATATTATCATTGTAGCCCTGTTGCAGATCCTGGGGAAGCAGAGGAGAAAGGAAAGGTTTATATTACCATGGAGTCACACGAGTCAACACTCCACTGGCCGTCTATCGTAAATCTGTCCGCCGCTACCAGCTTTTTACTTGATGGCCGCTGAAATCACTGCCTTCCAGATGCATTAAGACGGTAACAGCCCATTTGTAGACTTGTCAAGGGGGTTCTTATGGACATGGCAACGGGACCTGGTGGCCAGCAGGTTTATTTTTGCTTGCTATTGTAGCTTGGTTCTTTTGGGTATTTTTTTTTTTTTTGTGGGGGGGGGGCGGGTTACTCACCATGTTCTCCACACGCAGCTCAAAAGGCATGGGGTTGTACACCATGAGTTGCACCTCGCACACGTCCCCCTGCACCCACTGGAAATCTGCAAAAGAGGAATAGAAATCCTATGATAGACACAGAGGACAAGCAAAGCAATGAGTGGATGCGACTTGACCGCAATATGACATTAGACCTGATGGTGAATAGTGTCGCAGCAAGTCGATTTGATTGGACCTTGAAGAAAACATTATTTTAGGAAACCAGATCCTTATAAAAAAGTACTAAAGTTATTACAGGGGATGTGGGTACGCTAAACATTTCACCCACCTTAACATTTCATAACATGGCGCATATAAATGTCACATGTGAATGACAAGACTAAAAAATATATATAAAATGTAGAACCAAATCATTATCATCAGCTCGAGCAGCCAAGACCTCTGGCTTTTAATGTGCGCTCTGTAAACCCATACATGTCCTTTAAATGAACAAATGCCAATGTGGATTACACCAGTCCAGGGTGACGGAAAGAGAAGAAATAATAATTCTCATTTGAATGGGGTGGCGCTGTGTTGGCTTATCGTGCAGTGATGCAGCAGCCATTGCTCCACATAGTGAGATTAACTAGGCGGCTGGTGAAATGAAACGGTGCTGGGATGTTGGGTCGAGCGATGAAGCGCGGTCGGCTCAGGATTGCATTGTGGTTGATTCACTCAGACAGGGTTCTTACGCTCGTGTCTTATGGCAATTAGGGATGCAAACGTGCACTCGAGTCAACGAGGACTCGTCGAGCAAATCATAAAACGATTACAAAAATATTGTACATTTTTATACATTTTATATTGTTATGTATTTTGGCAATGTTTTGGAGCAGGACATATCATTAAATAGTCAAAAGCCTTTGCCATTACACAGTCATGTATTGTTGTTTAGAGGCTGTATAAAATAGGTTTGTTCGCCAACGTTTAGTAGCTGGTCCAGGTGGGCGGAGTTCCCCCGCGTTTGACAAGTTTTACAATAATGACCGCCCGCCAGGGACTTCCCGACATCAAAACTGAAATGTATAGCAGCATAGCACTGCTGTGGTGGTGTATTATCTTATGCAGACTGAACATGTTATTTTTAAGTTAGTAAGATATCTGATACTCAACCGATATTCATGCTCTGAATTAGCCATGAGTATGGGTCCCAGTGTGTCTACCTGTCAGACGGGGCCCGTCGGGCAGCACCACTTCTCTCTATAGATCCATCGTTTGGTCCATATTTTTACACAATCGGCGAATTACAAAGTACCCTGCTTTCTGTTTCAAAATTCATAATTAACAATATTAATAACACATAAGGACACATAATTAACACAATAACACATAATTAACACAATAACACATAATTAAAGCAGAGTTAGACAGTGCACTGTTCAGTCCAAACTTCTGCCATCTAGGATATGGATATAAAATTAAAATCACTGTTTAGAAGTGTATCCCGCTAGCTCTACAACAGGAAAAAGCAGGTAAAACAACTGCGTGACCAGCTGAGCTCCGCTGTGGTTGTAACACATATGGACTGTATAAAATACAGATTAAATCTGACTTTCAATATGTGTCAATTAGTGGAAACTATCGCACAAACAATTTTTCACCTATTTTCTCCTGCGAAGGAGAAAATTACTATTTTTATTTGATTCTACTTTATAGGTATATCTTGCATCCCTAATGGCAATACTGTGGTCCAAGGGCTACATAATTGGTGGTGCTGTGGGCGAGGTGAGGGGGAGGGGATTCGGCAAGGAGGGGCTGTGGATGGAAATTATGTAATTAAAAAGAAGAGATATCTGAAGAAAATAGAAAAAGCCCCACAATAGCTCGAGGTCTGACGGGCAGGCCCAGGGTGCTCTCACAGGGTGCCAATTAACAACTGGAATTTTTCTCAAAAATAAAAAAGGGGATGCTAACGCCATTTCTTCTTCACGCTCCCCCACACCCACTCGTCGTGTGGCTTCAGAGACACTGGCGAGACCTGAGAAAGAACAGGCTTTTCATACTCTTGCCGGGGGGAAAAAAATTGAGACTACTAGACAAACAAGCAAGCAAACAGTCTTTAAACAGCTGCATGTTTAGCTCAATGTATGCCCCCTGTTTGCATCCACTTTCCAAAAAGGGATAATTATTGTGTCTGAACATCACAGTATTCCAGGCTCTGATGAAAATGAAAAGCGCTGAGGGCGTTTGTGTGGGGAAAGGAAATTTCCCATACTGAATAATGCATATGTCTGTTTCCTATGTGAAATCAAGGCCAACCCCCGCCCCCCCAGGGCACAAGCGCATTCACTTAAACATAACGTATGTCTCTTTGACTGATTTTTTTTAACCACACCTCATTAGGGGCCTTGCACGACTCAGAGTTGTAATGGACTGAATAACAAAAAAGAAAGGAATACACAATGTGGAGAGGTATAACAAACTAGCAACACAGCTGATTGTTGTTCATAATCACAACCTTTTTGGTCACCTTTTTGGTGTGCATGTGTGCGCGTCCCAACCGTATGGCTCTGTCTCACACCTAGTACCAAGGTGTCATAGTCTGCGTCCATTTACAGTTTGCTAGACTGACTTGTAAGCAGGAGATAAAACAACGCCACTATCGGTAGTTGGCTTTTCCTTTAAACTATGTCTACCTGGCTTGACATATGCCAAGATGTGAGACTATATTGTAGCTTGGCTATACTGCCTTCTGATTGGATAATTATATCCGGGTGGGATACCACCCCATACTCCCAGGTCCACACATGTCAGCACACGTCAGCCTACTGTACAGTTTCACGTCTATACTCACAATAGCGGCACCAGGAATGCACCAGGAAATGTGCAATTTACTGCACTTTTAATCACATTTGGCTCAGTGAAACAGCGTGGCATGTCATGTGTCCCATTAAGAGGCCTTCGAATTACAGCTGAGCATCTGTCAAGTTTTTTTTTTGTCCCCCGTTTCTTCGCACACGTTACTGAACACCAGTGTTTGCCCAGCGAGGCTTTGGTAGAGCCAGCCCTCTGGTGTCTTTAATTCAAGTCTAAAAAAGGTTACAAAAAAATAAAACAGAGAACAAGCGTTCTTATGAGAATATAGCGGCCCATAAAAGCTCCCCTCCTTCTGCAGGCTAATGATAGCAAGGTTTTTATGGAGGTCCGTCTCCTAGCGAGTCGACTGAGTGCAAAGCACGTGGATGAGTGCAATGACCCCGGAGCCCAGCACTGAATGCTGGGAGCTAAAAAGAAAACAATTAACTGTCAAGAGGATGAAAAGATCCACAGACGACTGGGTTTATCCGGAACAAATTAGAAACGGAGGGAAAGTTCCCATTTTTTTCGCTGCTGCGAACGGTTCCCCTATCAGGCCGATGGATGCTGAGGATGGAAGGTGGAGATATTAAATGAAATTGCAATATCCAAGCTCCATTGGCCACCCAATGAAACGGGCAGAGAACTATGTGTCGTCCATTTGGTTTAGCTATCTTTTTACAACTTCCAGCCAAGGCCTCCTGCTGCCTACTTGCACACTGCCGAGTAGTCGTTTTCCTTTTTAAAGCCCGACGTCTTTGAGCGTATATTGAACACATCAGTAACGTCAATATCCGAGCGCGTCTGCGTTTTCCTGCTCGTAATATTGCAGGTACAGTGTATCATCATCTTACAGAACATAAAGTTAGTGCCAAAGTTTTCAGAGTGGCTGGTTTAATGCAATGGCCTCATGCAATTTTGAAAGATTTAAAATATGGCTTTCTGACACACGGCTCTAAAGTCTCCTGACCCGATCTGCCGGCGGCTGCACCCACCGATCCTTGAGACTGGGCGGTTTGCCCGAGGGCCACTTTAAATCCAACAAGAACACAAAACAAAAAGAAAAGAAATGTCCCTGTTGCATTCATCACCAGTTTGCTTTCTGCTCAAAAGAAACAGACTACTACTGTCTGAAAAAAATTGAAAAAATCATCTTCTCACAACAGATGGGACGCGGGAGTCGGGGTGTCGGAACGCCATGCCGACATGATGATGTTTCTGGTCCTGAATAAGCAAGTTCAAATATTTCCTTTGGATTTTTAGCTGCCTAATGCCATTGGCTTTACAATGCAACAGCTTGTATTGGTATATTTTATTTTAAAAGAGCCTCTTTCCAAATTGGAAGAAAACGCAATGAACTAAAATTAACCACAGGACTGGGCGCTAAGCCTCGGTCAAAATAAATGCTAGGATTGCAATGGAAGAAAGAGAAACAGTGAACTGCTCCACCGAACAGAAGCACCCAGTTGACAAAGCAGGCATAAGGGGCGAGGTACTCTCTGCATGGTCTCACCACAGCCACGACAATTCATCTCAATGTCTTGCTACATAGAGGGCAGCGTTGCAGATAGCCTCTATCAAAGACGAGCAGGGGCACTATCAAAAGTGGCCTTTCCTCTTTCCTCAGACACAAGGGCTCAGAGCAATTATACAGAAAACAATCTCCCTTTAGATAATCTGGGGTTTTATGGCTCCAGCATTAATATACGAGTCATAGCGTACGACTCGGAGAGTCTACCACACACAGATGCACGCGCACACAGAGTTAATATCTGAGAGCGCACACTTGTGGAGTTTCAGTCAGCCGAGAAGAGTCAATAGCTTGGATTTCCCATCAGCAAAAAAAATACAAATAAAAAGAGTGAGAATAGGAGGCGAGGGTTTTTTCCTCTGTGTTAGTCATGATCAGAAGTCCAAGACTCAGAGGCAGTACACATTTTAGTCGTTGCAGAGCATGGTGGTAAAATCACTAGGTAACTTTTGTAGAGAAAAATTTGAATAGAACCATTTAGATCCTAATACGAGATGCTTGTTGTCGGGGGAAGAAAGTGAAAAGACAAACGTATTTGTGGCTTGTGGCCACAAGCTACAACAGTGTCATCCCACACATTGTTAAGCTAATTCAAATGAAATTTAAAAAGCCATGAACTGAAAAAGAAAGTTGGACTTCTATGCAACAAAAATGTCAAATCATACAAATGCTAATAATTGCTGTTCTACATAACTCTGAACATTGTAGCACAAACACGTTTTACAACAGAAATATGTAATTTAGTTCAGAACAGACCCATACATCATATTTCCATGACTAACTTCATAAGCTGATTTTGAGATGTATATTAATATACTTTTTGACATTTGTTTGTGTGTAGTGGATACATCCCTCTGTGGTATGATTGTTTAGATACTGTTGTCCATTACTTTAAAGAGAAAGGCAATTATTAGGCCAGATATGTTTAACCAGACACACCCTATGCCATTAGTAAATACATCACAAATGTATTGTCTGATCTGATCAAGTTGTTTAACTGTAAGATTGTTATTTTACATTTATTTAGAACGCCATTATGGGATAACGTGTAAATTACATCTGCTTGTTTAGTGCACAGCTCTGAGATCTGAATTACAATCTGTAATCTGCAATCACGCTTATTTGTAGCGAAACCCACAAGACAGTCCTGCTGTTGGAGATGCTGAAGAAAGCTCTTCGGTGCTCTGCACCCTCGAATAGAAAGAGTCTGCAGAACCACTTGAAACTCAAAGATTTGCGAATGCTCCACCTGAACTGTATTGTCTGTGTTTTTAGGTCATTCTAAAAGGGGCTTAAGACTTGACACCTTACATTTATTTATGTTGCTGTGTGATGGCTGCAACTTTTTAACACTATTTTGGTCAGATGATTTCAAAGAACTTCTAAAAGATGCTGAGCTGGTTCAAGTTGAATACAAATTGTGAATTCAAAAAGAAAAAAAAATGATACATTACATTTATGAATAATTGTTTAAGTTCTACTGTCTTGGGAGAAGAAAGAAAAACACTACAAGGTGGAACATCGTACATTTTAGATGAGAGAGAGAGAGAGAGAGAGAGAGAGAGAGGTGAATTAGGATGGGCCGTGTGTGGTTTCCTGGATGAAGAAAGGTATGTGCTTTGAAACAAATCTGCTAAGATGATCAAAGGCCCAGAGATGAAGGCTCTGCAGCCTGATGCCTATGACTCAGCATCACAACATGTCCTCTGTTGATGCAGACCATCAGAGAACTCACACACACACACACACACACCCCTCCCCTACTCTCGTCACTTCCACACTATGGCCACACAGCTCTGGGCCTATTCATCACTGCTGTCTACTCCCCTCTCTGGTCTGCTCTATACTGCCTGTCATATCTGTTCCCCCTGCGCATACTGGATATGACTGAGTGGAATAAGGCGTTTTTTGTTTTTTTTTTAATATACAATATATTAAAATATCTACATATATAACAAGTTGAAAAGTACTAATGTAAATGTCCTTATGTCATGAGCAATGCACATTTTCAAAACATCCTCCCAATAACTGCTTGTCACCACACACACACACACACACACACACACACACACACACACACACACACACACACACACACACACACACACACACACACACACACACACACCTTCCTTTTTCTCAGTGTGTGTGATGGATCAAAACATAATGGAGAGTGAAGTGCACACTCCTCTACTCTAGTTATTAAGATTCATCGTAGAGAGTGTAGATTCAATTGGATGATAAATGACAACGGTTGCGCGGCATGCACAAAATTAACTTCTGGACCCCCTGGTTCTGTGAGATGAGAAAGAGATCGGTCTTTCGTTCTGTGAAAATCCAAGGAATTTGATTTTTTTTAACTATTTAATTGGAAAATAAATCAATGAAGGTGGGGAAAAAAGAGCTTACCCAAAAGTAACACAAACAAATGGAAAAACAGAAAAGAAAAAATAATCTAGACAGATTTACGTTTTATTCTCGAGTATACGGAGCAAGGACTGTGTAAAGCTGTGACTTACACCATCAATCGATTCCCCAACGTTTCAATGACACAGATATCAGTATCAATCACAGTGAACCATGTCATCTTTTAGTCGGCCTACATAGGGAAAGATAAAGCAATGCGTGGTGCCTTGTGATGTGGTGACTCACCTTTCAAAAAACAGCTCACTGAATATACAAACAAAAGGAAAAAAACAACCCCAGCCTATGGTGTGTGTGTGTGTGTGTGTGTGTGTCTGTGTGTGTGTGTGTGCGTGAGAGAGAGTGTGTATGTGTGTTAGGGGTTTACCAGAATAGTCGACTATCAAAACCACTAGTCGACTATCAAAACCACTAGTAAGGTATGTAAAGAAGGCAAGACTCCCGCTATCCCTGCACGAAAGCTCGTTGAGCTTGCTGGGGGTTTAGTCCAATAAGATCACAGCTCATTTTTAAGCAGCCTCTCAGAGCCAATCGAGGACTCTGCTTTTTCACCTACCCCCAGATTGGTCCTGCCTGTATCGGAGCAGTTGAACCACTGTCTGAATCACTACTGCAGAATCGCTTTTTATCAACTGATCTTTTTTTCCTTTTCATTATTGAAGGGGTTCAATTCGTTATAACAAATGTGTTTTAAAATGTTTTTAATAACACAAAAAGCAAAACTACAATATCATGTAGGATTGCTGCGTGCATGGCAGTGGCTTTCGGATCCACTCGGTCGGAGTCCAACTCTGTTACTGCAGAGCTTCGATGTAGGCTAAAGGTTTCCAAAGACACTCGGCTTCCATAGTATGAGAGTAGGCCCACTACAATTATCATAACACAAATAGGTGATTGAACATTGAGCAAAGTTTTAAAGAAATTGCACGGCAGGACTAGCGCTATTCACTCGAAGAAAAATCATGCAGAACACACTATAGAAAAGAAAAGAAAAGAAAAAAAATTGCTACTTGTTCCATTCATGTTTATTATACGAGGCCATTATTTTGGCCTTGTTTAAACATTGAAACAACTGCTAAATACATTCATTATTAAAACCCTTCTTTATTAAAACCATTAACCATTAGCAGTGTTTTCACATCACCGTGAAAACACAACTCGCTCAGAACCTCGACCGATGTGACCAAAAAAAGCACCAGGTACTATCCACAACTTTTGCTAATGGAAAACTAATCCAAGCGAGTAGTCGAGCCGAGCCGATACCATGCGGTGAAAAAGGGGCAGTTAACCCTTTACTGGTTGTATTTGAGACTTTTTTTGATCAGAATTGATTGTTATTGGGTGAAAAAATATTTAATACATCTCGCAATTAATCGACTACTCGACTACTTTTTGGGAGTATTTGTCGACTACTAAAATGCAGCAGATGTGACTGCCCTAGTGTGTGTGCGTGCGTTCGTTCGTGCATCTGTGCATGTGCGCGTGTGAACGTGTGTGCACGTGTGCATGTGTGCGTGCATGCTCACCTATCTTCTTGCAGCGCTCCTCTCCGCGGTTGTGCATGATGATGGGGGAGTAGATGAAGGGGCTGGCGGTGGACATGTTCTGGCCCAGCAGACCCTTCACCTTGTGGGGCCGCAGGCTGGCCGGCAGATCCAGGAGCTTCACTGACCTATTGTGGTAGGGAGAGGATATGATGGTGAGGGGGTGGGGGGGTGATGAGGAAGTAGGGGGCACAGAGATTGAGTAGAGCTTGTGAATGCTGCTGCTGCTGCACTACATCTAGTCAGTCGGCTCTGGGGGAGAAAGTGAATCAAGTGCTCCATTTATCACCTGGGGGGCGGGGGGAGGCCATCCATCTCTCCCCTGTTAACGAGCTGCCGCGGAAGGGAGAGAGAGACAGGTGCCTCTGCCTCCTGGCACCCTCGCTTAGTCAGGGTGGGCTAATAGGCTGCCCCAAACCCACCACTCCCCCCCCTTCTAGGTTCACTTGGTTCAGGTCCGCCAACGTGTGTGTACACACACACACACACACACACACACACACACACACACACACACACACACACACACACACACACACACACACACACACACACACACACACACACACACACACACACACACACTTTACAGGAAGACACCTGTCGACACATTTTAGTTACATGACGCAGTAAATTTAAGCGCGTGTCTGTAAAATAACTCCACTGGAGATGAGTGAAAAAAAGTGAATTCCATGTGATAGCTTTAGATTGGGGACCCCTAGTGCCCTAACCATGTCATTTTTAGTCGGCCTACATAGGGAAAGATAAAGCAATGCGTGGTGCCTTGTGATGTGGTGACTCACCTTTCAAAAAACAGTCAGCTCACTGAATATACAAACAAAAGGAAAAGAACAACCCCAGCCTATGGTGTGTGTGTGTGTGTGTGTGTGTGTGTGTGTGTGTGTGTGTGTGTGTGTGTGTGTGTGTGTCTGTGTGTGTGTCTGTGTGTGTCTGTGTGTGTGTGTGTGTGTGAGAGAGAGTGTGTATGTGGGGTGGGGGGAGGGGTTTACCAGAATAGTCGACTATCAAAACCACTAGTCGACTATCAAAACCACTAATAAGGTATGTAAAGAAGGCAAGACTCCCGCTATCCCTGCACGAAGGCTCGTTGAGCTTGCTAGGGGTTTAGTCCAATAAGTGAATTCCATGTGATAGCTTTAGATTGAGGACCCCTAGTGGCTTCCTGCAAATCATAAATGTCACTTCATTAACCAACTTGGTGGCAAATTGAACAAGGGTGCGTTTTTCTAGTACATTGCTAATTTTTCCATGGCCACATAGTGTCTATGAGTTGATGCATGTGTCATTGGAGTGAATTAATATGCCAATCTAATAAACTACTTTGGCTTCACCCCCTTATTATGGCTACCACGGTTACACAGTCAGATATGGGTGACAAATCTATCACTTTCTATTACACTCATTGTGCTTATTGCCAATATAAGTATACGTATCTATACAGTTACTTTTACAGACACCTGTTACCAGTGATGCCGGTAACGCGTTAATTAGTAACGCGTTATTCTAATATGACCACGTTTTTCAGTAACGAGTAATCAAACGCGTTACTATTTCCAAACCAGTAATTAGATTAAAGTTACTTATCCAAGTAACTGTGCGTTAGGGCTGTGCGATATATCGAATATACTCGATATATCTCCGAAATAGATTTGTGAGATATATAAAATTAGTATATTGTATATATCGAGTATTTTATTGTCGTACGTTTATTTCAAGCGGCAGCCGAGATTTGCCCTGGTTTCGTGTTTAAAACATTCTCCGGTAGATCTCTCCCTCACGCAGTAACGTGAGTGACTGAGGGGTTAAAAAAAAAAAAAACACTCGCGTGACGCGTCACACACTCACCAACCAATCCCGCGCGACATGTAGTTCCGAAAGGGAAGGAAAAACACCGGCGTAGACAGTGCGACCCACGCGTTGCATACTGACCGATCGCGCACTGCGGTCAAGACAGCCGTCTATCGGTTCGCGTGGTCAAGCCAGCCGCTCCTACATTTTCAATACTTCCATAACTGTGACATTTTAGCAAAACGTTCAGCCTCATATATGTTTTCTGACTAAGGTATTGCTTTTATATAGTTCATGCAATTGTTTCTAAATGTGTGGCTCATCGTTTTGTTGCGAGCCTTTTCCGAGCGCCGGCTGCATATTGTAGGCATATGTCGGCCTTTTTTACCCTTTTTTTCAAAACAGTTATACAGTTTAATGCCCACTTTTACTGCCGTGTGTGATTATTGTTGGCCGATAAGTAGGCTACTTTTGTGATTGGAATACAGATTTAATCTTGTTGAATCGTTTCCAAATCTTTAAGAGCGCATGTAGGCGCATTGTTCGGCTTTTACGAGCGCCGCATAGGACTATAACGTATTTATTATTTTAAAACTGTTAAACAGTTGTAGGTCTTCAAGTTAACTGTCTTGTATTATTGTTGGCCTATACATTATTGTATTTTGTTCTCTCTCTCACTCACACACACACACACACACACACACACACACACACACACACACACACACACACACACACACACACACACACACACACACGGTTAGATGAGTTGGTTAAACTTGAGTTTGCACTTTAAAAAATGAGCATTGTTGTAGCGCCTCTCTCTCTTGTTTTTGGATTTAATGCTTTGTTTGAATAAAAAAGGCAGTCTTATTTCAACTCAGTTGTGGTTAATCACTATGAAAATATGAAATGTTTTGGATGGATACCACCTGTGAAGTTAACCAAGAATGGTATATAATCTCCAGGGATTGTAGTGAAAACAGTAAAGGGTAAAAGTGTGATTTCATGGGGTCAATTAAAGGAGATTTCAAAATATCGAGATATATATCGTATATCGTGAAATTGAGAAAATGTATCGGGATATTCATTTTTTCCCATATCGCACAGCCCTACTGTGCGTTACTTTTTTTTTTTGTGCCATTTTCCTTAAAAAGATGCTTTCTTCTTGCGTCTCGGGGAGTGACGTTATGCATGCTGTTTCA
Organism: Merluccius polli; assembly: GCA_030340625.1. Taxonomy (NCBI): domain Eukaryota; kingdom Metazoa; phylum Chordata; class Actinopteri; order Gadiformes; family Merlucciidae; genus Merluccius; species Merluccius polli. Next base: position 40,759 of record JAOPHQ010000056.1, on the reverse strand, counting down.
AGGTTTTTGACAAGGTTTGGGCTGGAAAATCTCGCTGTCACCTGACACTGCCAAGCAACCAGCGGCACAAACGTGTGCTGGCGACAAAGTGTTATCCAGCTTCAAAAACACTACTTCAAATTTGAAGAAGCATTTGGAGTCGCAGCACGGTACAGTGAAACTTAAAGAGAAAGTCCCACCAGGTGGTGCTGGTGTAAAACAGAGAGCTACAACTAATTCAGGAGGTCCCCCACCCAAACAACAAAAGCTGGACTTCGGTTGTCCGGTTGTCATTTTTATGTTGAGGCGGCGGGGGGTGTTGTCGGCAGCTGCTGAATGTAACTAATAAAGTAACTTGTAATCTAACCTAGTTACTTTTACAATCAAGTAATCAGTAAAGTAACTAAGTTACTTTTTACAGGAGTAATCAATAATCTGATAAGTGCACTTACATTTAGTGCACTTCATTATCCCCACAGTACACTTACTTATAGGCGCAGTGCTCTCATTTCTACAGTGCACTGTCAAAACAGCCTTTGCGCACCGACCGGAAATGAGTTCACAGTTTGACGTTGTTTTTTTTTTTTGCCGTTTTCCTCCTGGCGGAAAACGGCATACCGCTAAGTTTATTTACCTATGAAATATATTAATATATATTAATTTACATATTCAATACTATTTTACATTTGTAGAGCGCGTTGGTCTCAACTGTTACTATGGTTACTCCTGTGTGTCCTCCATTTTTGATTCCGCCCCTTCCGCTACGTAGACAAAATGGCGGCCGTTGAGTGCGGAAAGTGTCCATCGGTCCACACTCAATTTTAGATTGTTTTGAGTGCGCCACCGGCGTATTTCCAGTGCACTGCATTTTGGCACACTCAACGCTTTTGCGCAAAGTGCACTCAAAAAAGTAAGTGTAAGTATAGAAGTGCGCGATTTCAGACACACCACTGGTTCTAAGTGCTAGCAAGCAGCCATCTTGGTTCTAAATGCTAGCTGGGTGGGGGGAACTGAACCGCTAGGTGAATAAGGCCCATAAAGCAGAGTGTATGAATCCCAAAAAACACAGCCCGCCAATGTTGGTTCATATTTTGCAGCGCAACCCAAAAAATAAATACAATCATGTTGTTTTAACGGAGTGCGAGGGGGGGGCTGTATTTCTCTGCTCGCGTTGTAATAGGACTCAAGTGTATTTTGGACACAAAAATTCAAAAAGACATTCTTTGGCATGTGTCCCGACACGACCGTGTGCTTTGGGCTGAACTCAGGAGGGACGCTTGGTTGCACACACTCACCGGACGATGGGCAGCTTGGTGAAGGGGACTGGGGGGAGCTTGAGGCCGTCGGGCAGGGTGATGACCTCCATCCCTCCGGGACACTTGGAGGTGTAGTTCTCCAGGCTCTGGGTCACTTCTTTCTTCTCTGTGGATGGTTTAAAAAATAAATACAAAAACAGGCATTGTTTTAAACAAGGCAACTTAACTTATACTTCCATCCATTTTCGCTGCAGTATCTCAACATCTCTTCTCCGCTCTCTTTTTGCGCGGCTGTCGATCGCCGGATCATGTGGTTGCCTAGGAGTCATCTCGGTGAAGTTTCCTCTAAATGGACCGCATAACTACAGTATGATCTCTTAGTTCAGCAATGTCTAAAACTGTCAGTTAAGCCATTAATCTGGAAAAAAAATCAGGAAAAAAAAAGTTTTTTTACGGCTTATCGGTTTACCTCACTCGTAAATTCACACATAACTCTTTGGATTGTACCGCAGAGCATTCACATCCCACTCATAGTGTGTGTGTGTGTGTGTGTGTGTCTCAATTTTAACTTTCTGTAACTTTCCCCTCAGAGCTGCGACAGGAACAAACAGTCCAGAACAGATAATGATTCCTCAAGTTCTACCAAAAGAAGACAAAGAAGAAACAAAAGTCCCATATTTAACATATCAAAGTCTTGAGAGGGAGAGGGTAATAGCAAATAAGAGAAATACATGTGTCAAGAAATATGACTCGGATGAAAGGCAACAAATGGCTTCACAAAAAATTACAATAAAAAACGAGTCAATTCCACAGTTCTCTGAACTGATAAATAAGAGGAAACTCTACATTACAGTATTGTGCTATATTGCGCTGGCCAAAAAACACAAAAAAACATAATCACACAATAAATAAAATAATAACCAAGATGTATTTTCTCGTCATCTCTGAATGTTGGTGGTAATACTTCTCAAGTCCTGCTGCTACCTTGAGTGACCCAGAAATGTCTGCCAACAACAACCCAACACAAAGAAATGCTAAAGTGCAGCGTGGAATAAATAACGGATGCCTCTTGCGACAGTGATTGCGAGAGCTGGTTTACAAACAGTACGTTATACAGGACGTTCCCTGCTCAGCACAAATGTCACCGGTAACCCAATGGAAGGACTGATCTGGGATAAATCCCCAGCAGGTGCCCGACTTCACTCCTTTCCTTTTTTCCCCATTGTGTTGACCTGGCGTTCTGCCTCCAAACGGGTAAGCGTGTGCTGTGTGACCTGAAGGACAACCTGTAAAGAACAGATAGTCGTTCCTCTCTCTGATGGACCGCTAAGTTTCTGTCTTTCAGGTTACAGTGATGGAGCAGAAATTACATTTACCAAACTCCATGCTATCCTACAAACCCTATGGTTGTATCTACACACACACGCACACACACAAATGATGTATTAACACTGAATTCATAAATTATTAGGGAGAATTGGAACCTCAAATGCCTTTTGGCTGTGCCAAACAAAAATACTAAAAACAAACCACGTAGGCCGAGATTCTCACGAGAGACTGACTGAATCTATTTTTAATACTAAGCAAGGCCGACAAAGTCTTTATTAGCCCCACGTCCTCAAGCGTAATCGATCAACAAAGTATTTTTCCTCCTTGTGCGTTCCCCAAGTCTCCTAAATGTGTCGGTAGTCCCCATTGCTGCAGAGTTATCTTTGGTCTCTCGTTCCTCAGGTAAATCTCACGGTAAAAATACCAACAACAACAATCACCATTTGTTTCTGCATGTCAAGAGCCAATCTCCAGTGCAGGCTAATAGCATCCATGTGTCTTAAATTATTTCCAGGTGTATGGACAGCATTCTTTGCCTTTGCATCCTAATATTTTTTGAAAACATGAATAGCACAAAAATGCGCTATGCAGAAGAAGTGAGATGAAGTGTCAGGCAGTGTCAGTGCGTTCATGCATCCTTGTTCAAAACCAAGGTGACAGAAGTAGGCCCCACTTCAAATCTCTTCCAAAAACGTGCGGGTGGTTCTGTTGATGCCACTTTATTTTATTTTTTTAACAAACTTGGGGAGTGATGGTGGTCACTCCTGGTATCTTTTAGAGACACAACGAGTTAACATTTTAATAAAAAGACATCCAATACACTCAGGATCTAGGGCTGTCATAGCCCTCTGCCACTACATGACCCACAGGCAGCAATAGTTAAGCGCCATCAGTGTTCTCGCATGCACACATCCACACACATACACTATGAACAGGTGCGCCGGAAGCACCGGTTCAGGGGGTGCGAATGCACCCCCACTTTTCGGGGGGTGAAAAAAAAAAAAGCACAGTTGTTGACCACAACACCGACACGGCATTGCATTGATTGCAGCATGAACTAGATCTATTTACAGCGCTGTAGCTTTAATTATTTCTGCTCTAGTCTGGCCTCTTGGTCATGATGTCATGCTCAGCCAATCGGATAATTCGCCCGCGAACCAGGTGACTGGTCCAGGAAAAGGGTTATCCTACGAGCAACCCTATGTCTAGGACCAACATCAATGCGATCAACGAGGCTGCGACTGAAGCTCAGTTCAGTTATCTGCGTCACCAGCACACTTACCGTACACATCGCTGTGCATTACTGCTCTACGCTACCTTCATTTGTATTTGTTCTTGAAACTTGTGTGTGAAGGACTACAGAGATCTTGGATACACTACTACATCGCTACACTACGGTGACGGTCAATGTTGATCAACGCGGAAAGCAGTTGCTAGCATAGCTGCTAAGTGCTAGGTGCGTTCGTAGGGCTACAGAAGAATGCTACTTGGACAAATGTGTAAACAATGATCCGACAGGCTAAGGTACATGTTAGAGTATACAGTTTGAGAGAATGAGATGTCATTTTTAATCGATTCAATAAAAACAATGTTGTCATATCGCTGTGTGGTTATATGTTATTAACAGTAGGTAGGCTATCTCTTATTAGGCTCAGGTGTGAGGTTCCAAATACAGTCAGACCAGGTGAAATCACATGAAAGACACAAGAAACAAGATGATGTGGATGTGGTGGGAAAGGATTTTCAATAATTAATGTATTGACAGATCATTATTATTGTATAGACTACCTCCTAATTCCTTGAATGGAAATTCAGGTTATGCTGGTGTGTCTGTGTCTGTCAATATCAGGCACATATTTATTTTAGCAGATTATTAATTTAGAACTTGTAGCCTAGACTAAATCACTCTGCGTAAAAAGACGCTACTTGCAGTCCAATCAGCTTGAATGAAACCACCCGAAAATCACTACACAGCACCTAACCACGCACCTAACATAATGACAGTTTTTTTGTTACTTTTTTTTATTATTATTAGCCTATCTTATATCGTAATATCCCACGTGAAAACGTGCGTGAATGCTAGTTGGCCTCTAGAATTTTCAAAATTGTCTCGGGGAACCCGGCCCGAAACCAGCTCTTTTTTTTTTTTTTTGCACCCCCACTTTCAAACTCGTTCCAGCGCCGCTGACTATGAACATTGTTCCCCCATTGGGAAAACACTTTTTTCGATGCAAATATCGAAAGGAAGAGACAGTGATGCGCCAATGATTTGATTGATACTCATTAAAGCTGCTTACCTATTTATACACGCACAAGAAATATGTGGCTATGTTCCCTACAAAGCACACTTTCGAACGGGTGGTGGAAAACATGTTTTGTGACATTGTGCGCTGCGGACACAGTAAGAGAAACAGTACGGAGAGCAAAACATTCCCGCTTCTGGCTTCCAGAGGGAGAGCAATGTGCACGGCCCATTACACAGCACTCGCGACCAGCCGACGGTTAAGAGATTGAAGGGTGGTCGGTGGTAAAGGTTAACTCAAGGCTTTCCCTCCCCCTGTACTTTCCAAGTTTGTACTAGATCACCCTGCTCGGCTCGTAGGGTCAAAGTTGTACGCAATCGAATGGTCAACATTTTGCCTGGTTATTAATTGATTTATGTTAGACGTCAAGGGCAGGAGCTCAGCTGTGTGGGCAGAACGTCTCCTGACGGAGGCAGGGTGGATGGGGCAATTGGTGTCACTGCAGCAGGAGGGATGCTGCCCCCCCCCCCCCACCAGAGCCTCTGCTAAGGGGTGTTCAATATTTCATACAGTTAGCTCCCTGAGCCCCCGTCCTTATCTCTCTCTCTCTCCCTGCCTGCCTTACTCTCCATCCCTCTCTCTCTCTCTCTCTCTCTCTCTAACCCACGTGTGTGTGTGTGTGTGTGTTCAACCAAGGATTACAATGGTCTCTATTGTGGCCAACCAAGGATTACAAGGTCTCTATTGTCTAGACCAGTGGTTCTCAACCGGTGGGGCGCGCCCCCCTGGGGGGGCGCGGACACTCTCCCGGGGGGGCGCGGGTTCAAAAAGGAGGACAAATACGCGTCCGGTTTTAGGCCGGACTGTCCGGTTTTTCAAAGCCCTGTCCGGCGCAGCGTCAAGCCGCGTATTTGTCCTCCTTTTTGAGAGCGCAATAGTAACACACCGCGCCCCGCGCCCCCCCCCCCCCCCCCGCCGGTGGCAGGTCCGCGGTGTGTTACTATTGCGCGCACCACCCCCCCGTCGGCCGGAGTGTTACAATCGCGCGCGCCCCCCCCCCCCATTGGCCGTAGGTCCGCGGTGTGTTACTATTGCGCGCACCCCCCCCCCCCCCCCAGTCAGCCGTAGGTCCGCGGTGTGTTACTATTGCGCGCACCCCCGTCGGCCGTAGGTCCGCGGTGTGTTACTATTGCGCGCACCCCCCCCCCCCCCCCCCGTCGGTCCACGGTGTGTTACTATTGCGCGCGCCCCCCCGTCGCCCCCCCGTCGCCCCCCCCCGTCGGTCCTAGGTCTGCGGTGTGTTACTATTGCGCGCAACCCCCCCCCGTATCTCAATCTGTATGTGTGTAATAAGATTTGTGTGTATTCACATTTGTGCGTATTCAAATTTGTGTGTGCGTAATATGATTTGTCTGTCTGTATTCACATTTGAAAAAAAATCAAAAAAATCAGTGTGTCTGTATTCACTTTTGTGTGTTTGTGATAAGATTTGTGTGTCGGCCAATCAGAGCTCCCGCATGACAGACATTTACAGATCTCAGTACACATGTACAGATCTGTTTACACATTCACAGATGTGTGTACACTTACAGATCTCTGTACACATTTGCAGATTTGTCTTTACTTGCAAAACGAATACAGACACACAGACTTTTTTTACACTCACACAAATGTGAATACAGACACACAAATCTTATCACAAACACACAAATGTGAATACAGACACACAGATTTCTTTACACACACACAAATGTGAATACAGACAGACAAATCTTATTACGCACACACAAATGTGAATACCGGTACACAGATTGAGATACGCACACACAAATAATATTGTCTCAATAATACCCCCATATAGGTCCGAGGAGTGTTACGATCGCGCGCGCCTCCCCCCCCCCCCCCCCCCCCCCGTCAACAATGGGGGGGGCCCGACTGCAATGAACCAGTTTTGGGGGGGCCCAGCCTGAAAAAGGTTGAGAACCCCTGGTCTAGACAGTGAACTGTCTGGCTGACCACTTTTTTGTGGTGTTCAAACATTGCCACAACCCTCTCTTTGTTGTGGATGATACACCACTGGATACAAGCTCTAAAGATGGAGAACGTCACATCCGTTTCCACTAGGGATGTTAACAATAAACTGTTTAACCATTAACCAACATCATTTTTGACCGATTAACACCATCAGTTAAACGGTTTAATTTTTTTTTTTATAAAATAATCCTCACGTTCACGTTTTTGCTGTAAAATGTAAAAATAAAGGGCTGGCCCCAAATATTCAAATAATCGAAGTATCCTTCATTAGTTTTGTAATCAAACATTACTCTAAAACATTTGGTTGTAGTTTAGTATACCGTCATAATTTCTTCACGTTACTTTGCCTTTAAGAGCGCCATTACCTTTAATCAGCGATGTTGTCAGTAATGATGTACTCTTAAGGCATATTATCTTTTAGCCATATACATCAGCGCTTTTAGCAAGTATGCTTCTGCTTTTTTCCTCTCAACTGAGATGATGTTTCTCGAGTGGTAATACCCTAACTCACTAGTACCACTTTGAGAAACGGCAAGACCGACGAAGCTGTCAAGATTTGTTGTCACTGGGAGCACTATAAACTAACCGATAGCCTGTTAGTCTGCTGCTAATCGTAACCAAGTGCTAGTTAGTTGTAATAAAAGCCTATGTAATAATCTGTTTCATTTAAAAATCCTGGGGGCACATGCTCAGACAGGCTTCACATAGCCAGTTGGCACATGACAAAACGCTGGATTTGAACAGGTTTAGGTGTTAACTATTCGAATATACCTTCGGAAATGTAAGGATTATCAGAAGCTTGAAATTTGAAAGTATGCCTTGGTGCCAGCCCTCCTTTCCACAAAAAAACCCCACAATTATTCTTATCAGTTAACGGTTAATGACCAGTCAACTAGTGTTGGTTATCGGTCAGAAAAAAACAGAATTAGCATCCCTAGTTTCCACACATACGATCCAGCAAGAGGGAGCGAGCACAACACACAGATCGATATAAGACAACAAAACAAACAAGACAAACAAAAACAAGCAACCACAAAGAATTTCGGGTGGTGTCTGCTTGGTCTTCCGACCGTGAGATGACCTCACCTTGATCGGACACAAAGTCCAGCATGGTCTGTAGCAGGAAGGACAGGTGGCGCACGGAGAGGGCCGGGTTGCCCATGCGGCGCGAGGCGTAGACCAGCTCGTGCAGGAGACGCATCTGAACCGCCGCCCATCCCCGGTGGGTACCTGGAAGGTGCAGGTAAGAGGAGTGGTGGGGTGGTGGTGGTGGTGGGGGGGGTTCAGAAATAGATAGAAAGCTAACATTTGTAGTCACACACACGACTTTAATTAAGGAACCATAAGTGCTCTACCTACCACCATATATAGTGACATATTCTCTGCACTAAAAATCTGCTAAATCGCTAAAGTGATGAACACATGGGGAGCAAGCATGTTTATACCGTTATTGAGAAACGCCCGACAGTGCAGAGATAGTTTGGGCCAGACATTTTCAATATTTCAGTGTATTTTCAAACACACACACACACCGCCCCCCCTCTCCGGTGAGCCTGGTTTGCTCTGCAGAGATCCATGACATGTCTTCATAATACTCTAGCTTCTGACATGCAGATCTGCCTGCTGTCAAATGTAGAGGCAAGACAAGATGACGATATGATGGAAGAACAACAAAAAGGATTTGTAAAGTAAGCCCATTGTTTCACACTACTGCTCAACTCAAGCCAGGGCTTTGGTGCTTATTGAGATTTCTGTAAATACGTCAAACTGTGACTATTAAGCATTCAGAAAAGAAGACAAAAAAAAACAAACATACTGTAAATGCAAATCCTTTCCAAGCTATTTTCTCCACCACTTCATGGAGATGCGCCCACTAAGCAGTCTAAAAATAGAAGTGAGTTGTACCTGTCTGCCAGTGATTTCATGCAAATAAAACAGTGCTTATCTGGAGGTTAGTAATCCCGAGGACACAGTGGATCTGGTCTCTCTCTCTCTCTCTCTCTCTCTCTCTCTCTCTCTCTCTCTCTCTCTCTCTCTCTCTCTCTCTCTCTCTCTCTCTCTCTCTCTCTCTCTCATATATCGGGGTGGTATTTCCCAGCCAGGAGTGGAGGTGTCTGGCACAACCAAGATAGTCACAGAGGTGGCACCTCTGAATAATCTGCCCTCCAACTCAGAGGAGAGGTGGAGAGAGAAGGCAGCAGTGTACACTCGGGTCTCCACCGGGGGAAGCTGGTGTGTGTTTTGCCTCTCTTGGAGGGAGGGAGGGAGGGAGGGAGGGAGGGAGGGAGGGAGGGAGGGAGGGAGGGAGGGAGGGAGGGAGGGAGGGGTGGTTACAGAGATGTAAACAGGGTGAGAGTGAATGGAGGAAGGCCTAAAGGATGGAGAAAAAAAAAAAGTGAGTGAGTGAATGGAGGGAAAGAGGAGTAAAGGCCGAGTCTGACTCTGTTACGGCTTCCAATTATCACAAAGAAGATGGGTGGTTTGAACATTGTGCAAAGTTTTGATTAAATTGCATGGCAGGACTAGCGCTATTCACCCCAAGAGAAAACACACAGGTGCTATTGTGGGTGACAGACTGCCATAAAAGGAAAAACATTGCTACCTGTTCTATTTATGTTTATTACATTACCAACCCATTATTAATAGTAGGTTGAGCTTTTTGGTAACATTTGGCCTCGTTTAAACACTGAAATAGTAGCTAAATAGCCTACGTTCATTATTAAAACCCTAAACCATTAACCCCCCATTTGCGCAACTCTTTTAATTTTGCCTAATCTTGGGAACGCAGACAACAATGGGCTGAAGGAACCTTTAAGCTCCTGAAAAGTAGTTCCTGGGACTAAAAGTTCTCGGTCCTTATTGGTGGAAACGTGGCTCTGGTTTGTGTCCGCCAAAAAAGTTCCACTTGACCCCCAATCTGTCTGAGCACTTTGCACCAGCCCATCCTGTCGGGATTTGAGGTGTGTGGGGGGGGGGATACTTGAGCAATTGCAGTTATGGCAGTTATGTTTTACCGGAGGAGTGCCCTCATTAACTTTAACATTGGTCCAGGCTATAAATAAGGAGGCCGTTTAACCGCTTCTCCCAGCGCGGGAGTCACTTATGTTTGCTTATTTGATTGTTGTGCTGTGCTACGACATTGTCCCAAAGTGCATTTCAATGGGAATGCTTAATGCAGGCTTTTTTCAGACTTTGACATTTCCATGATTTATTTTGCACTAAAAGCATGAAACTTAAGATATAAATAAAAAGGAAAGTCAAATGTTATCAGCACTGCAAACATAATGCCCAAGAACATTGAAGGGAGTAACATGTTCTTTGATGGAGACTTCTTTGGAAATCAATGACATACGTACACCATCTGCTGACCCTAACAAGCTCAATGGCTGAATATTTACTCAAGTCTATGGGCAAGAGAACATTCAACAAACTATCTTTTTAAAATACAGAACGCTGGAGAAATGATCAATACTGGCTTGTAAACAAAGTGCATCGCATAGTTTCGACTAGTTGTCTGACTGGCGAGGGCATCTGAAGTAACAGTTCTTAAAAACAAAGAAATAACCTTTTTCACAGAGGCCAGATTCACAAAATTATCTGAAGGTAGTCCTTAAGAGGTTTCCTAAGAAGGAAATCTACGAAGTTCCTAAGAAAGTTCTTAACTGCAATTCCTCAACATTTTCCTATGAACCGTTCATTTTCTTAACAAGTTATTTTATTCCTTTCTTACAAACCTTTTTATAGTAATCTCATTTTTGGGCCATGTGTGTGGATTAAATCAATCACTTGCAATCTTTATAGTAAACAAGTAAAATCCTGAGAGGTGATAAACAAATGGTATAGTTAGCATAGCGTGCAGTAGACCTGTCTTTTTCCATAAAATATCAAACAAAATTTGAATCAGTGAGTAGCAACACCTCCAATAAGCTAAAAGTATTAGTAAATAAAGTATAAAACCGATAACTTCTCAAAGCAAGGCATAACTTGTCAATGTGACAACTTAAAGGAACACTTCACCCATTTGCATTAAATGTTGCATCGTTAGAAACCCAGTCATATTTTTGAATGGTCGTGCAACATTCACTCATTTTGCCGAGACGGGAGAAATCCGTATTTAACTTCCTAGTTCAAATGACGTAAAACGACGATTTTTGCGTCACTAGAACCCCCCCCAAAACACTTCCTAGTACAAATGACGCAAAAATCGTCATTTTACGTCATTTGAACTAGGAAGTGTGAGAGGTAAATACGGATTTCTCCCGTCTCAGCGGAAAATGAGTGAATGTTGCACGACTATTCAAAAATATGACTGGGTTTCTAACGATGCAACGTTTAATGCAAATGGGTGAAGTGTTCCTATAAGACAAGTAAAATGCTATCTTATAGTTAAGAATAAAATCAAGAAGAAATTTAAGAAGGATTTTTATTTTTCAAGAGTCCCATTTCTTCTTACGTTTTTTCTTAAGAAATTATCCAAGAAGATATGAACATCCTGAAGATATCTTTTGGTGAATAGCAGTTTTTAACTTCTTCATAAGTCCAATCTTAAGAAAAAAACGAACGAAGATTTTTGTTGTTAAGATACTTTTGTGAATCCACCCCCTGGGCTGTAGTGCTTGTGCTAGCAATCAGACTGCAGATAATCTAGCGCTCGCCACCCATGGCTCATGAAGGGAAAAGGATCACAAGTGGAGTGTTTTTTTCAAACGGCCGCCAGATAAACGCATTCTATGTCGCAGAGTGTGTGTGTAATGAGGGCGGGGCTTTTGGTCTTCCGCATTGGAAGCACTTGGCCAAGGAGTGGGCGCATTGGGTGAGCGTTGAGCGATACGCAGCTACTAATGACGAGGACTCTGCCCAACAGGACCCTGTATTGTCTCCTCTGCGGCAAGTGGTGGACCTCGATCGGAAAACCAATGGAAGGAGAGCTATAGGAAAATTCTGAGACCAAGCGATTGTTTTTAGAGTGATGGCTTGGATATGATGGCTTGATTATGATGGCTTGGATATTCCTCTTGTTTGTGTTGTGGTGGTGAGCATGTATTAAAGGTCATGTAACAATGACACTGAGCATTTTAAATGGGTACTGCAGTCCAAATTCACAATATTGGAGAGAGTTGTCTACGCCCGCCCCCTCTTCTCCAGACTCTAAGCCTCGCCCCCTCCTCCCCAGACTAGAAGCTCACGCGGTTTTCTGGTTGTGGCGGGGATTGACACAGATGCGCTATGGATACAAATGTAAAAACAAGTGGCTGGGGATCCTCTGGGCACTGCCCTGGTATCTGTTCTGTTGGGCGGCGGCCTGGCCATGGAGACTCAAATGTTGATACTGAGAGGGAGCACCTTGGCTGTTTAAGCATGCGCTCCATACAAGCAGAAGCAATGTAGGGATCTGCATGTTCTCCATGCCTTTGGCTGCCCCTCGTCTCCTCTCTGCTCCTGAATGTGAATTTCCCCGGGAAATACATCCTGGTGGTGCAGCCCTATCGGAAAACTGGATGCGGTCCCAACGTTTGGCCCTGCTACTCCCAACCCTGTCATAAACTAAACCTGAAACAGTTTGTCATGTCTTTTTTCTTGTTTTTAAAGGAGAACCAAACCTCCTGAGCCCTCCTTTAAAAAATACTTTCAGGTGTTTTTCATTCTAGGCTGCAGGGCTCCCCTGTAAATGCCCCTTCAATTCACTTTCAATAAGCGGAGGACAGGTGTGTCACATCAATGCTTAATCAGCAGGTGACCGGTTAGGTAACCATATCAGCCAATCAGAGATTATGCATGCAATAGCATGCATTTAACCTATAGAGGGAGTCCTCTACAGTGCAAAACCAATGTACAAGTGGGGTTGGGGTTTTGCTTCTCCTTTAATCCATTAGGCCACTCGACTAATGGACACTTTTAATGTCATGCTGACGAAACAGAGAAAGTTAATTCAATTTATAGCAAACAGGCTGTCTGCACATCTCCAGTTGGCTTTGCTGAGTGGCGGCCGGGGGACCAGAATAGAAGGCTTACCTTTGCTGAAGTCCTTGGGGTCCAGGGAGAGGCTGTAGCCGGGCAGCGTCTCCAGCAGCAGCTTGTAGCAGGCCCTCCAGCCCGGATCCGGGATGGTGGGCGCCACGCACTGCATGGCCGCCACACGCTTGAAGAAGGCCGACTTCCGCTGGAAGCCGATGAGGTTGTAGAGCTCAGACAGGATGCTGTAACGCTGGATCTTCTCTTCCTCAGACAGCTGGAGAGGGAGGAGGAGGGGGGGGGGCACCGAGACTATAAGACAATTATGATGCAAGATGTATAATAATAATAAGAATACTACTTTGCACACAAGGGTTAGTGCAACAGCGCAGAGTACAGTGCAGTAAAGTAATCTCGAGATGGAAAAACCAAGTCCTCCAAAAGAGTGGGTCTCCCCAGTGAGCGGGCGCATACCTGTCCCAGGTTGATGTACACAGGCGTTCTGCAGGAACTCAGAGGCCTCCATGGCCCTCTTCTGGATGGCCAGAACCCTGACCGCCTTCACGCAGGCCTCCAGCTCGATCACGCCTGCGTTCTTGTACTGCCACAGACAAAAGCACCCGGCGAACAGCTTTTAATCCCATGTCAATGTTTTGCCTTTAACGGATGTCCAGGCACATCAGTCACCACTTGTGAATACTGATTTGTTTTTTTCGGTTTGGTTTTTTTTGCGTTCTTTTTTCTTCTTTTTTTACAGGAAACCCCAGATTATTTATGAATAGGCTGGGCTATTTAAGAATTAAGTACGCCTTACTTTTATGCTGTTAAGGCATGTTGGTGTGCGTGTGTGTGTGCGCGTGAGTGTGCGTGCACTTTTAAATCCAGCCCTCTGCAACCCTCCATTCCCCACCACTGCACTCAGTCTCTTTATTAAAATCCAATTAATATCTGAATGGCTGTGTGTTGAGATGCAATTTAATTCTGAATGAACTGGTTACAGGTAAAAGGACTGCAGAAGGTGAGAGCCCACAACTTATTGTAATAATGAAGATAAAGCAGTGTTGCATTAGAATAGTTTGGTACCACAATGGGCCCAATTTAAAGTCCTATGGTATAAATTAAACTTCATAATCACCAAAGTAAGGCAAAGATTATATAAAAATAACGCTTTCTATAATGCTTCTTAAAAAGTCAGCAGATTTCCTTTGCTAACCATCCTTGTCCCCTGAAGATCCTTTTGTGATGTGGTGCATGTTCAACACAGTATACTGGCTGCTACATCTGTATCTGCTGTGCAATTAAAGGGTTGTGGCTCCAGTACAGTGCAAGTCTCAGTGAAAGAAGATGAAACACTGACCCCTGTTGAGTCAGACAATTATTACAGAGTCATCATTGTGTTAGAAATGTTCTTAATAATTCAAGATTTCTAATAATTATACCAATTAATCCAATCTACAAATTATAAATTAATATTTTTTTAACTTGTATAGCCATTATTTCCGTCAGCATATTCAACATATTCACTACACTTTATGCATGGTGTAAATACAATTAGACTTGTACAGAGTGGCCTACATGTTAAACTTGTACAGAGAGGCCTACATGTTGAATGCATAGTGCCACAGGTGTTGCTGAAATACCTTGCCGTAGTAGGAGATGGCGTCTTTGTATTTATCTATGATGTCCTCTGGGCTCAGGCAGTTCTTGGCGCGGCCGATCTCGGTGCTGGTGTCTGCACTGATCCCATTGGCTGTGAGGGCACCTGCGCTCAAAATATGGAGGGAATAGGGATTAGACATAGTGGCGCCCTGTACTGATGGCTTCCTGGCCGTCTTGATAAGAAAAGGAAGACATCACAGTGACTACAGGAAGGAGGAGCAAAAAAAAGAAAGAAATGTGCTTCTATTAGCCCGTTACCGGTGATGAAACTAAATAACCAAACCCTAATTGTTGTACCCACCACCTGCCGGCTATGGCAAAGGAGTTCATTCTCATTCAGATGAGAATTGACAATACCCCCTAACCCTAGGATCGCCAAAACCACAGAGATCAGAGGGGTCCTTCCTTCTAGGATGGCAAAAAAAAAAAAAAAGAAACCAAAACCACCAAAAGGTTTTTCACTATAGAATCACTGAAAACAACGAATATGAAGTGAAATAATGATCAAAAAAAAAAAAATCAGCATCACTTCTTTCCTGCTGGGCATTCACTCAAGGGTCTCCGAAGGAAAATGATTCACAATGTGTTTAAAGACGGGACGGTCTGACCTTTGTAGCTTCTAAAGTGATCTGGAATAGATTCTGGAACAACACCTTTGTCTTCAGCACTCTGCTTGTTCCTTAGCTAAATAAATAAAGTTGAATACAAAAAGACAGCATGCCTTTCACCTCCCGTGCCCCACCAATCAAAGTGCTGTCATGAATATTCTGTGATGTCTAGATTCCCTGACACAGGACCACAATGATTCCCTGCGGATTGAATTTCAATTGAAATGAAAAAAAAAACAGTTCAATTGTAAGGTGCATCTCTCGACCAATCTGATTAGAATACAAATTTCAAATTGAGAGTGCATTGCCTAGCAACGGCGCTGGGTCCACAGCGACGACGTGGCACTGTCACTGTGACGAGTGTGTGAATAATGAGGTTGCTGCATTGCAAACATAGCCACACGTCACAGGAGGTGCAAATTAGAGACAGCAATGCATTGGCAAGATCTACGCAAACGCTTCCGTAACAACCCTTTATCAGCTCGCTCAGTACGATTCCATTTAATAGTTTTTTTGCTCATGCCTCTACAAGTCCACCATACAAGCAAGCGTTACAATATACAACAATGAAGCAACACTGCCACCGGCTGGTGCGAACCGATATCTCATCTGATCCAGATATCTTATTGTGGGGAAAGTAGTCTAGTAACACAAGAAGCCCTTTAATTTGTATTTGGTTATTCTACCGCCACAGCCTCCTGGTGAAATACCTCAGGAAATACTAAATAATAAATGCTCGCAAAATAAAACACTGGAGGAACAAATACAACAAAAAAACAATTTCTTTCTAGAGCGGAAACAAACCAATGGCAGAGATGCGGATGAAGAATGAAAGAGGGGAACGTGCACACAGGGTGCCCCAAACTAGGCAAACAGAAAGACAGGCGTGGCTAAAATCAGGATGGCTAGTTTGGTTAGCTAGTGGGAGGCATACCATACCTGGGTCAATGAGAACCTCCTGTGCCCCTACAGACAGAGAGAAAGAATGCAGAGTTCACTCCATGACACTGTTAGCAATGTTAGCAATGTTAGCAATGTTAGCAATGTTAGCAATGTTAGACTCGGCAAACCGCTGGTGCTGTATGGCAAGCCGTTTTATAATTTAATTATAGATATCAGTAATTCCTTTTTCACTAGTAAGAATAACGATTATAGATATCTACAATTGAATTTCCACATGTTGAAAAAGGATTGTGACGAGTAGAAATGTAATTTCCCATTTCCAATATGTGGGCGTCATATCATTGAAGTACCATAAAGCCATTGGCCGACTTTTAAATATATGTCTAACTCATGAATTCTCAACAAATGTTGCCATGGCAACTGGCGCCATGAATTTGTTTCAGCGTAGAAGAAGTTGAACATGGCAAGGCAGGTGATTATTGAAATGTTTTGCCATTGAACGGGCATACAATCAAGGTGTATGCGGTCTCAGTATTAGTTATTAGGTCAGTACCCTAACTCTTGCTCCATGGTTTGTCCTTCTCGTCCTTCTTTTTCTTCTTGCTCCATTTTCACTCGTCATTGTCGCCCAAATTACCATATTAATTTTGGATATGTCGCACCAAATTACCATATTCATTTTGGATATGTACATACGTACGCAATTAAAGATATCAACAATGATATTTTGACGAATGGAAATTCCTTTTTTGATATCTAAAATTCAATTCTGACTAGTTATAAAAGGAATTTTAGATATCGCAAACATAATTGTTACTAGTACAAATATAATTTTCACTGGTTACAATTGTATTTCAGATATCTGAAATGGAGGAAAAATGTTAGATATCTACAATGAACATTGCCACTAGTAAGAATTGAATAGTTGATATCAACAATTGACATTTCCACAAGTGAGAATTGAGTTGTAGATATAATTAATTAGAATTGCAACTAGTCAAAATTACATTATGGATATGTCGACTTGGAATTATAACACGTCAAAATTGAATTATAGATATCTGTATCTGTGAGTTTGAATAGAAGTCAAGATCCACTTGTTCAGAGTTCAACTGGACTCTGCTTAGCCTCCTTCCTCTACCCCCCCCCCCCCCCCCCCCCCCCCCTACCCCATTAATACAAAAAAAAAACGTATTGTATGTTTGTATGTCCTGGCACTTACATTTGTATTTTGCACTTAGCATCTTAGCACTAACCTCTGTTGTATACTAGCAATGGGTTAACTTGGGTGTGCTTGAAACTTGTTCTTGTGAAATCCTTTCTGTACCGATAGCGATATATTGTTGCACTTCCTTCTGACAAATGTACTTATTGTAAGTTTCTTTGGACAAAAGCGTCAAAGCGTAAAAGTGGACTAGTTGTAATTAAGTTACAGAAATCTGGAATGAACATTTTGACTGGTGAGAAATTAATTGTAGATATCTTTAGTTAGAATTGCTACTAGTCAAAAGTACATTATTGATATGTTGGCTTGGAATTTTAACTAGTCAAAAAGCAATTATTGATATCTACACTTGCTATTACCGCTACTGATAAAATGTTAAAACGGCTTGCCATACACTGCGTTATATGAGAGTTATTGTTCATTTGTTGAGCCGAAAGAATGTAAACACAGAACACTATGGAGTTTAGTTTCAAAACCGTGTGGAGCCACACGGTTTTCTGACCGTGTCAATAAGTTCAGACGCAAAGGAGGACTGTAAAGGTACGTGGACTAATCACTTTACCAAGGAGAAGGAATCAGTGGGATTACCATTTATTGGAATGAGTCAGGCCAACACACTCTCACACTAAGAAAAGGAGCTATACCGTACAATACCATAGACTGTTTTGTAATAAACACCTAACCCCAATTTAACCCAACATATAATCAAATGTAATAGTTTTGCCTGTGATACGCTCTGCACATATCCAAATGCGCAGCCAGAGAAAAGGACAGCTTCAATGTTCTCAGGTCCTCTACCGGTAAGCAGCGGTTGTGGTAACCTATATGTCTATGATGGTAACCAAGCTTTGGATATCAAATAATGAGTGAGAAATGTACGTGGTCACTATTGTATTGTGTGTGTATATAGAATACAAATACAGATTTTACTGCGCGTGTCTTTATAAAGAAGAAATCATCTAGAATAAATACCAGAGCACTAACTAGAGGTGACTGCGACATACAACGGCGCAAGACCAAATTTGGTCAAATGGTGGTGTCCATCAGAGGAACACAGTCCTGGAATATATTACCATCTCATGCTAGAGACTGTGCCACTTACACCACCTTTAAAAAGACCCTTAAACAGTGGTTAGTAGCAAGCCAGACCTGCTCTCATATGTAATCTTTTTGTCTTTCTATTTTTCTATTTTTTCTACATGGACTCTTAATGTGAATTGGGACCTATTTTGTGTGTAAAAGTGTGTTTTATCTTGTATACTGTTATGTTGCTTTTATGTTCTTGACTTGCCTTAGGACAACGGATGTAAATTAGTAACTATGCTAACTCTGGCATATTTACATTGATGCTCTGGCTGACATGTTGATTAATGTGCAATGTCCTAATCAAATAAAGATATTAATTAATTAATTGTTTATGAAAATGGCGCGATCGCCAATGTACGCGTGTGCATCCGCAGGCCGGTAATTACACAGCTTATGACTGGTGTGAAATTATGTGTGTATAATGTAGTGTACCACACATTCAAAAGTCAGTGTCAAAGTGACAATTAACTGTATTATCGGCTGCATGGCAGCTGTGATTTCACTATATAAGAAAAGTTGGATGAGAAAAAAAATACCAAAGTATCGAAACTATGCATAGACTGCAGCCATGGATACCCGTTACCACATTTTGGGCCAGTATCGGCCCGATACCCAGTATCAGATTGGTGCATCCCTTGTTGTGGTGGCACTCTCCTTAGTATCTAGGCAACAAGCCATGCCCAGACGGCTTTTGCAATTATAAGCATACGTTCACTTCAACGATATTGACTATATGTTACAATCAACTATATGTTTGATATGTTACAATCAACTTGTATTGTACATCTGTTGCTGGTGAATTACGCTAACCCACGCAACTTTCCAATCAACGCAAATGCATTGTTATTCTGCTACTCTTATTATGCATTGTTACAATGTGATTATCTACAACTGTGATGCTGTTGGCTTGCTATGTGTTGAAAGTGTTATGTGTTATGTTGTAAAGCCGTTAATGGCATGTTAGTTAAATAGTTAGATATTATTATGCTGTCCAACATTTTCCATTTTGTGGAATTGTTGTCGTACGAGCGTACAAGCGTTTTCTTGTCGTACGTTGACGCCACACAAAGCTTTTATATTTTTTGGCACAAGCTGCAAACAAACAAAAAGGACATTGAGGTTAGCAAAGATATTTTTGAGTTGTGGGTTAGCGAAGAGGGTCGTCTCATGAGCCACCAATCAGTCATGACTAACTGGCAGACATCAAGACGTTTGAGTGGTGGTGCAGCAGACGTTTGAGTTACGGTGGTGCTTACCCGGCCTGTGGCGTTTCCCAGCGTCTGCCGGCTGGGACTGTTTAGGTTTGCGGTCCCCAGTCTTCCCTGCAGTGCCCCCAGGGTAGTGGAAGATGACTGAAGCCGAACACAGACCCTCTAACGCAGCTGCGTTGGAGAGGAGGGTGGGGATTGAATATGGTTAGACTCGGGCACAGACTGAAACACAATCAACAATCATTATTCAATCTTTGGCCTCGAAAAATGACTAAC
This sequence comes from Merluccius polli, assembly GCA_030340625.1. Taxonomy (NCBI): domain Eukaryota; kingdom Metazoa; phylum Chordata; class Actinopteri; order Gadiformes; family Merlucciidae; genus Merluccius; species Merluccius polli. The sequence continues at coordinate 20,998 of JAOPHQ010000056.1, read as the reverse complement.
ATTGTTTGGGGGGAAAACCAACACTTTATATTGAGTTCAAGTTGCAATTTGGATATAGGAAAATGTACAAACAAAATGTCCCAACAAAAAATTACATTATTTTCCCATCAGGGTCCAAAATGAACACCTGCCATTAGACTTGCCAATTTGGCAGGAAAAATTATTTAGGGTTACATATATAAACAATTGCTTGGCCAGTAGATTTTTCCACTCTGGCAGGTCAAAAGACAACATTTTATTTGACTTAGGACCCTGCTTCCAGCACTAGGAATCCTAAAACATGATGGATGACTATTCAAAACACAAGAATAACATTTCCAGCAGAGGTTGCTTGCGTCCCTGAGGACCTCTAGCGACTCGACAGGCCTCTACGTGAGCTGCTGTCCTTAGGGCTGCAATGATCAGTACATTTATCGATTAGTCAATCGGCAGACAATTCATGGAATATAATTTTGATAATGGATTAATAATTTATCAAGTACAAAAAACAAACATTTGCCACTTAATGTCGCAGTTGAAGTTTAAAGTTCAAATATTTGGTTCATGGATCATTATAAAAGGAATACTTTAGTTTTTCTTGGCTGCTTGTCAGATAAAGCAAGCACATTTAAGACATTACTTTGGACTTTGGTAACTTGTAATGGCATTTGCTATTATTAACGACATTTTATAGACTAAATGATTCATTGATTAATCAGGAAAAAATAAGCGTTAGATTAATCAACAATCGATAATCGCCGCCCTAGCTGTCCTCCAGACTTACCGCCTAGCCACAGGAAGTCATTGACTCCGCGCAGCAGCTCCACAGCCATGTGGTAGTGCACCAGGGCGTCCTGCAGCATGCCTGCCTGGAGACACAGGTCCCCCACATGCTTCCTCATCCGGCCCTGGCAGCGCTTTTTATAATGCCTGGCACAAATGGACACAAAAGCACATTATTTAAAAAAAATTAAGTTTTCTGTATCGTCTCACCATTAACATTGGAGAATGTCTACTAGTGACTTTTAACAGCCAATAAGATAGCTGTGATGAGTTGGCTATAATATTGAAAATATTTACACCCCAGTTGTTCATGCATTTTAAGGGTTACATCAAATTAATTATACATTATAAAATATTGAATAATATCAAATTATACCATGGTGAATATTCGATTCTGATTGGCTGGAGAGGTATGCATTATTTTTCGATAACATCCACGACCATGACGCAAGCAGCCTCATCACCGGTCTAAAAATGAACACGCTGAATAAAATGTTAGTAACTGTCAACATGGACCAGACTCTGGGGGGACTATGTTTAGAAAGCTTCCCCGTTGCCATGTCGTCTCTATTTACTAGAGCAATAAGGTAACATTGCCATGTCGTTACTAAGGTCATCTCTATTTACCGGAGTAATAAGGTAACGTCCGCATGCCATATGAATCTCATGTTGATATAGACCCAGACCCATATTTTTCTTCGGTCATTTGCCGTTTGTGTCAGTGTCACACTGTCAGTGTCAATGAGTCTTATCAGCTACAAGGAGGTCTATAAGCCACGAGGAGAAAGCAACAAGAGGGCAGGAGAACAATAGGGCCATACACTGGGAGCTTGCCTTGCTATCCTGAAACTCTTTGCACAGCAACATGGGGACTTAGGGGCTGGGAGAGGGACACTGTCTATGAAGTTTCATTAAACAATGGGAGCTGTGGTGGGTCACCCAAGACTGGGAAGGTCAAGTTAGGATATGAAAGCACGCTTGGTGACTGAATCTACAATGTGGGTAAAGGGCCAATGGTAATCAACAGACATTTCAGCTGTATACGGTGCAGTAGTCTAGGTATGCCAATGTCTAGACAAAATGAATAACTCACCACAGCACTTGAACTGTGTCCCACTTCAAAGAAGCAATACAGTGTTGTTGTTGTAGTACATATAAATATGTATACAAATCAATGCAGATTTTCCTTTGCGGAAAATTAACGGCCACTGAAAAAAATTAAACGCAGCACTTGGCAAATATACCCGGATGGATTCATGGTGGGATCCATCAAATTCATGGTTGAACCATTGGGTCCGTTACTGTGCCAAACTGAATAATGTACTGAATTTGTCCCATGAATGAAGATAAAGTGAGATGTGTGTGTCTGCCATGCGACTTGATCTGACAGGGAAACAGAACCTTCCAAATCCAGGATAGGGAAAGTGTTGGGTTGACCTACGCTGCAGACACTGGTGCATGTGTTCAGCACCACCAAATGACACTCTCCTCCCAATAGAAAGAACCATCGGAGAGCAGCGGGGATGCAGCGAAATTCAGAAAAGTCAGAAGAATATGATGGCAACACATTTTTAACAATATGGTGACTTATTAGAATGTAAAGTATGTGTTATTTCATAAGCCTGAATAACGTTTTGTATAGGTTTTATAGGCTTTTTTTTTAAAGGTCGTGTTTAAAGGAGTGATCCATTTGGCTTGAAGCAATGAACACATGCAGAACAACAGTACTGAGGCGGGGCAGGGTTTCTCTTAGGGAAGGAGCTGAAAGCTAATTGGTTCATTACAGATCTTAACTCAGGATGGCGTGTCTTACAGCTCACCTTTTCACACCCAACAACAAACTCACAGGACAGTATGAAAGAAAAAGCAGAGAGACAAATAAACAACCAAGGAGAACAAAGAAACCAAAACAACCACAGAACCACAAAGAAATTATATTTGCGAGGAAAATAATTCCATGACATACAGGCTGACAGTTTTGTTTATTTCATGCAAAGACATCATGTACACCACAAGCAGTGCAGGTTGGATCTGGAGAAATTCTCAGCCACATCAAGGCGCTCAGCCACTCAATCGATTTTTAAATCAAAATGTTGTGTTACATACATGGACAACAATGTGGTCACCAACTCACCTGCTGTCCGTGTCCAGACCCACAAAGTCTTTCTTCTCAAAGGGCACGCAGAGCAAAGGGATCTTGTCGCCAGACTTGTCGGTGGCCCGGTCCAGCCGCTTGCTCTCCAGCACGATGAAGATGGACTCCACAAAGTCCTCCACGCGCTTCTCCACATCAGGGCACTGGTCGAACGCCGGGTAGAAGGCCACGTCCGTGCGCTGCTGCTCGGCGATCTCCCCCTGCAGCCCGAACACCAGGAGCCGCGAGTCGTACAGCGTGGCGCCGTACACCTCCTTCTGGCCGTGGAAGCGCTCCGACGTCTGCGGCCACTCCTTGGCCGAGCCGCAGGTGGTGACGGCGATCAGGCCCACCACCTTGCGGTGCGTCTGGAAGTCGCCCCACTCGTTGTTTTCAGGCAGGTAGTGGTGGCGGTAACGGATGTAGAGTTGCCGCTGGGAGTCCCGCACACTCACCTGGCGCACGCTGGCGATGCGCTTGTAGATGCGGAAGAACTGATCCTCGGGCACGATGCCCACCGGCTGGACCACCACCAGGACCGTCTGGTGGTCCTCGGCACACTGCATGTAGTCCGGGACACTCATCTCCTCATTGGGCTGTTTGAAAAACGAAGGGACAACTTTTAACACAGTTCATTATTATTATTCTAGTAGTATATTTAAGACTTATGCACTGTGCCAACAACTCAAAAGCCCTCCAATGGTGCACAGCTGTTTGCAAAAACAGACATTTAATGTTATGCATCCGTATACTGCATCTCAGTCAGTGTTTAACACCATTGACTCTTTTAGAAACGTGTTGACACTTTGCTCCTACATCCCCTATCAAAATGCATCAAAACTTGACATTTCGGGAACGTGACTGACGACTCAAGAAAGAGCGATTGAAAGCAGCAACCATGTTCAGCAAAAAAAATGTATTACTACGTTATATTGTATTGTATTATAGTACTATGGCGGTGGCTGCCAACAGTAGTAACGGCCCCCAAAAACAGACGTCAGCTGTGCTGCTGGCGCAACTGCAGCTTATGACGCGTTTCCCATTCATAACAAAGCTGCCACCATGAACGAAGATAGAGGGGACAGTAGACATTGTCGCATTGTGTCCGTGTGGCAAACAAACTGGTCCAAAACTAAATATTATGTCTCAATTTCTCAGTTCCCCTTTTTACATTGTCGTTGTCGTTGTTGTTGTTGTTGGCCAAGTTAACTAGCATGCTAAACAGTAGCTTGTCAGTCAGCGACACAATTCTGTGAAATTATTTCAGACGCATCGTTTTACTGCATTACTGACAACTGTACGCCCTTCTGTGTTGAACTACACAAAATGTTCAGGGTTATAGACATTGCAAACATAAATAAGCCAGCATGTTACCTTAGCAAGCTGTCAAACTGTAGAGCTTCCTGTTAGTCCCTTTCTTCTTCTTCTACACTAGTGCGACCCCCGTTAACACAACAGCCCCAACTACAGGCAAGGCGAGGTATAGCACTTATATAGCCACCATGCACTTATCAGCACACACACCCCTACTGTCATTCAATGAACACACAAAGCATAATATAACGATGACAACAAACATCATATTTTCTTTTTGGATGATTTTGGTTATCATTATACAGCCTTCCGCCCAAACTCACTTCCGTACGTGTGTCTCTTTTTATGATATACCACACCAATAAATACTATGGATAATGAGAGCAAACTTTTTTTTTTTTTTATATATATATATATATATATATAAAGATAACTCAATGTGGTGCACCTGGTAGACTTATAGTTAATCCATCCACCGACAGTCTGACCGTCAGATGTTCAGCCGTTTTGATGTTTTTCTTATTATAAATCCATGTTTCCACTCCTTAGGTGCTTTTATTTGAGCACCTAGGCTATAAACTAAACTTGAATTATGTCGTCATAGCACAAAGATAAAAGTTACTGGAATTGCTAGAAACAAGCAGTTTTGTGAACATTTTATTTAAATGGGAATGTCTCTAAGTTAGGTATAATACTACACAGTAGACTACATGCTATTAGAAAGTAGTAGCCTGGGTATTTTAATTTCACACTGGACAAACAGGTTCCTTAATCAAATGTAGGCTAAATACATTTGATTTGACACATCTTCATTTGAATGGCAAACAGTCAATCATTCAAATCATTTTGACCTAGTTTTCTGGCCAAAAATGTAATTAGCCAATAGTTATAGCAGAGTCAGTTAATAATTGCCTTTCTGGACTTTTGAGACTAAAAGATGAATCCACACTTTATTTTTATTTGTTTTATGTAACCCATACATCACATTTCACAATCTTCTTGGAAGACAACAGCAAAGTATTCCCAATTTTCTTAATTTTTTGGCCAAAGGGAAATTGGTCCAAACAGCAATGGAGGTCAAAATAGACATGGAATGTCTTAAACAGGGCATATACTGATTACATCAATAACAGGCAAAAACACAGTTTACTGCGATCAACACAACAGTGCATAAACATTGTGTTTGTGAAGACTGCTATTGAGTAAAGGCCTTGAATAAGGGACCCTAGAAACTCCCGGAAATGTGTACGGATAGAAAAAAAATTCAGCAATGATATTGTACCCTAGAATGAAGAAAAACCATACTGAAGACAGAACACAGGTTATTCAGAATGAGACCTTGTGGGCCTTATTCGCCTAGCGGCCATCTTGGTATTCCGCATTCAGCTCCCCCACCAAGCTAGCGTTCAGAACCAAGATGAACTCTAGGTGAATAAGGCCCATGAATGCATTTAATAAGCAGCAAAGAATGGGAAACCTTTACACTTTCCCCATTCGCCCAGGAGGCCAGTATTTTGTTCCTTCAATTCTTCACACAGGCTTGTAACTACATAGAACACGGTGTTGCTATGTCTGGACTTGACTTTAGTGCATAGAAACACATTACTGCATCTTTGGGTTGGGTCCGATAGTTACAAAAGCAACCCCAAAAAGGTCAAGGGTTTTTTATTAGGCAGGGTGCTACAAGATTCAAAGTGTTGCAGGTCTCGCTTAAATCACTTTTTAAGTTCAAACAGGCCTTTTTCTTGTCCCGTTGGGCCACAACTTTTAGAATCACATAGAGTGCACAATACCGCAGTCATATACAGTACCTTGGAATGGAAATGTTAATGTAAAGGACAGTAAGCCAATACTACAATAGATATAGCTGTTTAAGTTACCTATTAGGAGATATGTGTTGGCACCTGGGCAAACCTAAGTACTTTGCACCCTGTGCTGCTGTTTTCCATGATGAATTGCCTGCAGCTCTTGTAGATAAGGCCTTGGTTTCACTTGCCATTTCAATCTGACTTTTGTGATCCTATCATGCAAAAATCACAATGTAACCAATGACAAGTGTAACACTAGTAGCAGATAAGTTGGTTGTAATACAGTATAATGTAAGAATACTTGTCTTTAATTAACATGGGAATGTAAAAGGTAAGACAATGAGAACATTAAGACTTCATTATTTTTGTCAGAATTAGGTCTGGTAAAGATCAAGAAGATGGTTTGAGGAAAAGGCTGATGTAATCGTGGGGTTTTCTTACTGCCGACATCCTATTGGGAAGCGATGTTGTATGTGAACAAAAATGTTTTTAAAAATAAATTTAAAAAAAGATGTAACCTAGCAATTATGAGTGCTGTTGAGTGCTTACTGTACCGACAGCGATATATTGTTTCACTTTCTTCTGACAAATGTACTTTGTCAGAAGAAACTAAGTTGCTTTGCTTTGTCTGCTTAATGCCCTAGATGTAAATGTAAATGTAAATTTACAGAGACTTTTACCTTTGGCGTCGAAGACAAAATAAAAGTCACAGAGCAGTCTTGTTGTTTTGGTCAACAGAATCAATCCATAATTTTTTTCCCCTAAAATATCTGTGTTTAGCAACAGCAAGGTTAACAATAACACAGACATTTCAGGAAAAACAATATGATGCTTCAATTATTGGTAGAGAAGGATAATCTGATGATTAGAAAACCATGACTCTTGGTTTGTATTTACATGGTTTAGGACAACGGATGTGTATGGCACCAAAAGGTAAAACTCTGCTGTTCACTAGACAAGAAACACTAACCCAGGAGGAAAACATTGTCCCTTTTGGTTGGATATCTGCAGTAAGAAAACCATAGAATCACGCCGGCCTTGTGCTTCAGATTCTAGTTCTCTGGTGTCCCATGCTGCACTCCTCAAGATACACCAACCTAATTACTGACAAAAATAGGTAATGGAGAGAAATGCATCAGTGGTAAGAAGATGGATTGTTTTCAAACAACAGAATCATGTCATCAGTGGTAATGGTTTGAGTCTAATACGTGCAGCTGATAATCAGGGGCTTCTGATAGTATTGTGATTACATATATATATATATATATTTGGCATATTGTGGCATTGAAGTTGGGAGGGTTGGGGTGGGGGGTGAGGGGGGGGAGGGGGGGTGGGAGGGCCAAGCCACTAGTACATCAGGAGTGGCTGGACCCTTATGATTGGACGTGGAGCGGGCCAATGCGGTGAGAGAGGGAGTGCTACCCTCACGCCATCTTCAGAAACTGCTCAACCGTATCGGCTTCCACCGCCTCAGAAAACATCTCATAGTTCTGTGGAGGAAGGAGGAGAACCAACCTGAAGGTTAGGATATGTTGAGGAAAGTTTTTTTTTTAAAAAGGGATCATGTACATATATCAATTCCATCTGTACATGAATAATTGTTTACCTTCATAGCTTTACACATTAGATACGAGTATATTCACATTTTATCCATCGAAACATTGCAGCCTTTACACTACAGTCAATGTTGGTATCAATAAATAGTACGTTTCCATGTCGTAGGGATTTCTTTATCTACTTTTACAACCTTTTGTGATTTGGACTTTCTAAGATGGTTACTAGATAGCTAGGGACACAACCGCATACACATATGCACCACAAACTTTGTTTTAAACAAAGGGGAAATGTCTTTTTTAAAAGCGTCAACACCAGGCGGACGTCCTCACCCCGCAGTACTGGTCGTCGTTGCAGAGTTGGGGAGGGACCGCCGTGGGGCTTCCCGCCTTGTCTCTCATCTCGTTCCGCACCTCCTGGTCCACCGAGATGTCGATCAACTCGAACTGGATGCTTTTGCTTTCAAGAATTCGCATCATCTCGGCCTGTTGGGACTTGACCTGGGGGGAAAAAAATCACTGGGTTCATTAACACACCACCATCATCATACCAGCCATAACATGACTGGACAAAGTTATGCAACTTCTAATCTTGCACAATTTCAATATTTGTTCTCCTTGACAACGGGGTGGGGTCTTTAGTCAGTTGCATGCTAGGATATGAAAGGAAAGTGATATTTTAGTGATTCTACTAATACAGTGAATGCCTGGTAAATAGTGTATCTGTGCCTTCATCTGTGCCTGATGATTTACAGGCCTGCTATCTTTATGGTCACAGCATTGACTGAGTTGGGAGGGGATATTTGTATAGTAACCACACCTAGGAAAAGCAACCGCCGTGGGCAGTTGTACACCAAAAAACAATCATGTCGTGCAGCAAAGTCCTCTCCTGCTTTGTTCCTCCATGCCCTAATTCACACCAGATGTCTGGACACAGACTCGCACTTTCGTGACTCCCTTAAGGCGAGTCAATGCACAATCAAATCAAATGAAACCATATGCTTATTTGTGGCATTGACGCCAAGTTGTACCAAAGCAATAGTTGTATAATAAAAGTATCCTAGGAAGTTGTATCTTTAATTTAAAAAAAAAAGAAAAAAAAAGCTATGGCGCCCTAGTTCAGCTCAACGTCCAGCGATCCGACGGTTTTTATACAGACTGACAACGCAAGAAAGACAAGGACTAGACAACAAAAACCACCTCGTCATGGCTGTCCAGTCCCTAAAGGACCCAGCATTAGCGAGTCGGACGTCATCCCCTCCAGTGCGAGAAAGGGGAAACAGCCAGAATAACGGAACGCTCACTTCCGCAATGTTCCGGTCTCGCGCGCCCTCATCGTTTCGTTATCCGCGGAAATGATGGCCACTAAAATCCTCCACAGACACGACGCCTTTATAAAAACCAGCCGTGTAAACACGGTTGCGTCGTGTGTTACCAACTCGCATATGTAATGTTGTGCATCGGGGTGTAGTAGAGCCAGCAGGGACCCATTGACAGCCCGTTGGGTGTGTCTGTTGGACTACACACGTCGTCCGCCTCAACTGAAGCCACACAATAACGCCGTCGAGGACCGGCTGTGTTTAACGGCCACTTTACTCACGTCCCGGGAGGCTGTAACAGTGGTGTAGTACAGTTTGATCCCCATGGCTGCAGATCTCGGAGTCCCTTTGTGTGTATGTGGTGTCGTCCAGTTATCTCGCCGTAGGAACCCCCCCCCCCCCCCCCCCCCCCCCTCCCCCTCAGCTCGCTCGCTATTGGCTGACCCATTTAAAGAGGCAGTGCACCCATTTAAAGAGGCAGTGCGCCCATTTAAAGGTCCCCTATTTTACCACCAGGTGTGATGTTGATTACCCATTACAAGCCGTGTCAAAAGCTACCCTCTAATGACATCACAAGTGGGAGTGTTCATAGACATAATATACGTAATATACGCGGCCGCCATCTTGGATGGGTCCCCAGTGTGCCCCCAGTGCATTTATTTCTACTGAGGAAGGTGTATCCCCAACTACAATAATATGCATAACTCCCCGAATTTTTACCGGATTTTCACACGGTTTGGTTTGTTACAAACGGCAGAGATTTATTTATGATACAGGACGAATTAATCAAATGTTGTTATTTTTTTTAAATAAGAATTATTGTTCAATCTTACTTGTGAAAGGTCTGCGCCACCTTTCACAAGTAAGATCCACGCGATCTGGTGTCAATACTGCGCCGTAAACTGCACAAAATACTGGCATAGCTTTCCTATGCTAGACTAGAGTGAGGAGACCCAACCAATATGGCGGCGACGCTGGATTACGTTCCAGCACGTCATGAGGCGTCTACGTATATTATGTCTATGGGAGTGTCCACCCAGATGTACGATAAATCGAGCAGCCTACCAGTTGGTACAGTTCACTGGGTAAGCTGGAATGCTGATCTATCCATCATACATCTGGGTGGAGACTCCCACTTGTGATGTAATTTGAGGGTAGATTTTGACATGGCTTGCAATGGGTAATCAACATCACACCTGGTGGTAAAATAAGGGACCTTTAAAGAGACAGTGCACCCTTTTAAAGAGACAGTGCACCCATTTAAAGAGAGTGCATCCATTTAAAGAGGCAGTGCACCCTTTTAAAGAGATAGTGCACCCATTTAAAGAGGCAGTACACCCATTTAAAGACGCACTGTGTCATTTTTACTCCCATCTAGTGGTTACATTTTATTTTGCATTCAAACAAATTTATGCTCTCTAGCGCCTCGCGTTTTCAAATGTTCGTTGCAACCTGTTGGAACTACGGCAAGCGGTATTAGTCAAGATTCAAGAAGCTATGACAACAACATGTCTTCAAACACCACTTCATCAAGTTTTGTTTCGGATGATGAGGTACATTATTTCAAACAAACTTCAAACTGCATTGAATCATTAGTGTCATTCATAGTAATTCTCTTTTTCGCTTTTTTGCCGGCGAGGATTCCTTCTCCTGTGGCATGGCATAAGTATGATCTTGCATTATGAACAAAAGTGCAGTGCAGGTTTTCAAATTTGCCAGGGAAGTGACAAGCGCATCTCGCTAAGCTCCTTCTCTGTTCCACAGTCACGCTGGCTCTGAGTGAAAACGCGTTTAGCCTTACCTGTACCACGTAGTGCTTTTTGTCCCTCTCGGCAGTTCATCGTTTTTTATAGACCGGAAGGACATGGAAGCCTCCATAGAGCTTGCTCGTCCTAATATGAATTCAGATAAGTGATTCTTCGCTCAGGAGGATAAGTGAGATTGTTGACAGAGATAATTTTACACCAATGGGGACTTATTTATGAATTAAGATGTTGATTTGAGGTAATAAATTACTTAAAACACTACACAGTGTATCTTTAAAGAGGCAGTGTGCCCATTTAAAGAGACAGTGCATCCATTTAAAGAGGCAGTGCGCACATTTAAAGAGGCAGTGCACCCATGTAAAGAGACAGTGCGCCCATTTAAAGAGATAGTGCACCCATTTAAAGAGGCAGTGCACCCATTTAAAAAGACAGTGCACCCATTTAAAGAGGCAATGCACCCATTTAAAAAGACAGTGCACCCATTTAAAGAGGCAGTGCACCCATGTAAAGAGACAGTGCGCCCATTTAAAGTGATAGTACACCCATTTAAAGAGACAGTTCCCGCATGTAAAGAGGCATTAGAATTCAATCGAAAAAGTGGAGGCCGTTTTTCCATTGCCAAGTCCAACCTGCCGAGTCGACATTGTTGATTAAGAGTTGTCTGAAGACAGGCTTGTCATCACAGGTGCAGCATTAACCATTCAAATAAAAGTAAAGACTAAATTAAAGAAGACCAAATCCTTCATCGACAAGGACTGCAGGAATGTAAGCACTGGATCCACCACCGTACGCGAAGCTGGGTTACTTGGTGCCCTTAGCGGGACACCATTTCTCAAAAGCTCTCCACTTTGCCGTCTACAAAAGTGTTAGCCAGAGCATCTAGGCTATGGAGGACATTGCCGATTACAGGTGACGACAGGCCTTTGCCCTGCAGGATAAGCCTTATTTGGTGAGCTGTGCCCAAGGCCTGTCACAAGAGCATCCCCATCTCATCAGAACAGGGGTCCCCCGCGAGACAGAATAAGGGCTCACTGAGGAGAATTGTATGATGCCCAGAGCCAGAGCTGCTAGAATTTAAGCTGATATAACACAGGAGTAAAAGTCGAGAGGGTGTCCTTCTCTCAACATGTGTCTCTCAATGTGCTGTCCAACCATTGTGGTTGCTGCACATGTCTCTTGCCACCAGAGTGCATAGCACTTGGAGAGAGTGTGCAGGCACTGTTGCTGAAGAGTGTGTCTCTGAACGCACTGTATTCCATGGCCCTTCTTACCGCCGTCACGCTGTGTTGTGGGAAGATCCATGAGGCCCTCGGGGGGACTGGGCCCCCAACAAACATGAGCTCAATGGGAACCTCTTCGATGCCAGAGCTGTGATAGCAGGGGATCGCTGAAAGAAAACAAAGAGGATGAATGCCGACAAGCATGGCAGGGGATTCTACAAGCACGCTTGTGTGCAGAGCCCATGAAGCTGGTGCACTGGAGGTGGAAAAACACCACTCGTGGTTTGATATGTTATCTTGCGATCATTCTGAGATTCTATTGCACTCACTTCTGTAAAAATGTTTCTGAGTGGCTCAAATGAGTGCAATTGGTTTATGAATATCAAAGTATGCAATCGCGTGACACCAATTCGAGCCAACAAAAAAATAAAGTAATCACAATAGATTCAAACAGTGAACCAATGCTCTAAAATAAGAGCATATAATAAAAATATATATATTTATAAGACTAAATTCTAAAGCAAATCAGTTTATTTATGAGAGAAGGCAGGATTGAGCTCACTAAAATGATGGATGCTGTTATCTATAGCCTAATGGACGGAAAATCCTGTGCTTTCATTGAACATGACATGAACATTCACATCAAGAAAAACAGTGCAGGTCTGTGCCATTGGGAGCCAGACACAGGGAATCTGGGAGTAAGTCCAACAACAGTTTGCTGACTCAGCTTTCTTTGCTGGGAAACGCAGCCGAGTTGTGGGGTTGAATTGGAATGGCTGCAACAGAGTCAGGAAGTCCGATTCTGAAGGGCCTGTGACTCGTCTTTCGCCTAACTTCATTTCCCCCTACATTGTAGCATAGGCATAGCGGTAAAACAGTAAACGGTAAAACGGGTCATTGTGTGCCCATCAGGGGCCCGATTACTTTATAAGATAAGTCATTTTGTGCTTCATGCACTTCATCTGCCCAATCCATAGTCTTTCCATTGTCTGGATCACGACTGACAAAGGAAAACACAAGAACAAGGACCCAGGTACAGACAGTCACTCAAACATTTGAGTAAAATCAAAAAGTCTTCATTTAGGTATGAATACAACCTTGAGAAAACGTAAACAGAAACTGTAGTACACACAGACTTACTCAGCATAGGAGTAGAAGACCAACAAAGAACAAGACTAGGTCAAAACCTAGTATATGTGGCTTGTCATTACTCACTACGACCAATGGTATAACTGGTATAACTATCACTCACTCAGTGACTCAGTGACAGAGCGCCGCGGAAATAGGGCTGTCCTGCTGGTTCAACCAAAAACTGAGAATGTAAAGTGCACACTCCACAGGAGTCAAATGAGCTTATTAACACAGGCGGAAATAAAAAAAACACTGGCAGTCTTTTAAATCAGACTATTCTGTACCCACTTATGGATGCTTGAGTTTTGGTAGAAGATGTGGTTTAGATGTAAGGATGTGGATGCAGAGGATCAGCTTTCTAGTATAGAATTCCACTGCTGCACCCACCCCCAGGCTTTTTACTAAACTGTTTTTCATGTTACTCTCTGCTTTACATTCAACAATGTTCTGCAGCCGGGTCCTGTTCCTCCACTTCTGCATATAGAAGGTCACAGTCATCTCTCGATGTGAACGCTTTTCTTCTCATTAAAGACACATGACACATTAACACCATGAATGTGTGTGGGCACAAGATCACGTTCAGACAAAGTACACCGAGACATAATAGACAGACAACAGACAGACAAATGCATTATACAAATTATAATATTTATTTTCTCAAAATAGATTGCATTGGTCCCTAAACATACAATTCCATTTCAGACATATCCACATTGTTAACATCGCGAGTACTGTGCCGTGCCTACATTTTGTAAGTAAACATTTCAAGTTTGAGAATTGTGAGATCCCAAACAGACAACATACAGTTTCCAAGTGAGTTGGCTTGTATGTACAAAAAAGTGGAGAGCATCTTTCCCTATACCTTACGCCTTTATTAAAATCCCACTGTGCACAACCACTGTTTAATTGAGCTCACCATGGAGACCTCTGTGCGGGAGCCAATCAGAGCTGGTCTACACTATGGCTTGCGTCAGAGCCTTGCTCTGAACATAGGCAAGGGAGCCGGAGATGAAAAGACCTGTCGACAACAACACAAATTAAACTGCCACCCCCTCTGCCCCCCTCCCTGCACCCATTCCATCCACACACAATTACATAGAAAGAGAATTAAATCACTGACCATTCATTTGTATTAGACACAGTTAAACAAAAAAAAACATTATTTTGCCACCACGTTAACAAATTGCGTCCTTTGTATGTTCAGATGGGGCCGTTGAGCATTCTACAGACTAGCAAAATATGCTATCACAAATAGTGCTAAACCATAAGAATATGGTTGGAATATCAAGAGAAATACTAATGTTTAAACAAAACAAAAAACAATGAAAACCGCAGAATGTAAGTTAAGTGAACAGTAATCATTCATATTTTCTGCAGTTAACCAACTACCTGGTTAGTAATAGCAATAGATATCTTTATGTCCCAGATATGCATAGTAACACAGCCTAGTCTCTCTTTCTTAACCCAAAGGTCAGCATCAGCGAGGTCCAACAATAATCATCATTCATAAAACAAGCATTTGTCAAAAGTTGAGGAGCTTCCTTACAGTTCATACAGTGAAATCAGCCTGCTTAGTGCATGGTTGGAACATGGCTTTATTAAAACACGGTTTTGATCCTATTTTGGAATAAATTGGGCAACAGCATATAGGTTCTATACGTCTATGTAAATATATACCTATAATATATACAAATATTATATACACAAAGACGTCTCATCAAAATGGCTACATTTCCTTAATAAAATGTGGTTGCCTGACAATCAAAAGGTACTATTTGAACAACAAAATAATTGCAAGTCAACATTTTCAAGTCAAAAAGTGTTATTGTCTTGCTCAAACCTTTAAATTGGCACTCAACATAATGCAATATACCACATTTCTTACAATATTTCACCCTACAGCTCTGGTAAACCAAAACGAAAATAGCTGTTTTTATTCAGTGTGCTGACTGGCCTACTAAGGGGCCACATCTGTTATAATTTTTCAGTACATTGGAGACCTATATCCCTCTATAAATATATTATTGGCACTTTACTGTAAATGTATAAAATGCTAGCCCTCTGATATATATATATATATATATATATATATATATATATATATATATATATATATATATATATTTCTGTATTTATTTTATATAAAATAAATACAAGCAATTAATATTAAAAGCCAAATACTATGTTTATGGCTCTTGCTACGTTTCCGTAAATGTGCAAGACATTATTTAGGCCGATGAAGTACCTCATCTTATAAAAAATAAGATATCAGTGTTAAACTTACCTAATTGTCATTTCAGAAAACAATTCAAGAAAACACTGTTTTGCAGTTTTGGTTATAGACTCAGTGTTTTAAAAAGTGTGCCCAAGCCGAAGGCCAATCCAGAAGTCCCCACACAGTACAATTTCCTAACCCTCATTTACATTTCTGTACTTCGCTGTCAAGCACTCGCCTGACTTTGACGACCATGCCGGCTGTGATCAACACACACACCGCCACGGTGAACAGGTACAAGCCAACAAAGAGGCCCGCCTGGCCATCGCCATGGAGACGCGTGTACAGCTTCCTGCGGCCCAAGTAGTCACGGTGGGACGCCCAAATCTGACTGAGGGTGCACAGGTTGAGCAGCACGTGGAAGATCTGGTGCCCCTGGCCCACGATATCGCAGTGGCCCGGGAACCAGCGCTGCGGCAGCGGGTGCGTGAAGAAGAACACGCTGGACAAGAAGAACAGCACCTGGCCCAGGTGGTAGTACAGCACCTCCTCGTCGTCGTCCGCGGACCACCGGAGGAGCCGATGGAAAACGGGGCTGGTGTCCCAGGCGTAGGCCAGGGCCGAGGGGGTCAACTGGCCCAACCGCCGCACCCAGGTGGGGAGGCTGTGGCTGCGGAACTTGCCGTAGCAGCAGCCCAGGCAGGAGAGGCAGGAGAGGAGCACGGCGCCGGGCATGAAGACGCCGGCCATGGGCGTGTGCCAGCTCTCCTCCACGGCGTAGTAGTAGTGCACCAGGGCGCTGCCGTACTGGTACTGCGCCACGCCAATGTAGTCCACAAAGAAGAAGAGGTAGTGGTGCAGCTCTGACTTGCCGCCCAGGAGGTGCGCCACGACGCTGCAGCCGCTGTAGCTCATGGCCGACACCATCAGCACCAGCAGGGGCCAGGCGTGGGGGTCCCCCGAGAAGTCCACCGTCTCGGCCAGGCGACACAGGCCGAGCAGGAAGGCGAGGAAGCCCAGCAGATGGGTCCAGACGTTGACCGTCTCGTTGTGGCGCCGGAAGAGCGACAGCAGGTAGTAGCTCCAGCTCTGGTCCAGCGGCCGGTAGCCAGTGTGGACGCAGACCTCGCGGAAGTACCGGGGCACCTGGGTGTCCCGCAGCAGGGCGGGCGTGGAGGGGGCCGCTTGGGTCAGCAGGCGGGGCATCTGCCGGACCTGCTGCAGGTTGATGAACAGCCGGCCGATTCTCTCCATGACAATTGTTGCCATGGCGGTGGTGGTGGTTAGCGCGCGTTGGTTATCGGGTTTAAAATGGGTGCCGAGTGCTGAAAGCGAAATGTAAAAAATAAAATAAAATAAAATAAGAGGAAACAAGAACAGTCTCTGAACAGCTCATAGTCGAACCATACAAACATGCTAGAAACAACACATTAGGCCTATAGAAAACACATAATGCAGGACCTGATCCTTTCCAGAAGATACACGTTGATATGGGGCGCTTCACCTAGAGTTGGATTTCACACTACTCTGAAAGGCAAACAGTGAGGCTGGGATCTCACAATTCTCCATTTTTTTTGGACCAAGGATGCGCTGTAGGCATGTTACTTTGTTTATCCTGTGTTGAAATACATTTCTAAATCCCCCCAAAAAACCTAAAACCATTGAACTCTGTGACCCAGTAACGTAGGCCGGCGTAAAGCGCTCCCCAACCAAAGCCATGTTCACACCCGTCCAAACGGACCAGTTTAACGCAGTTTATAAAACAAAAAGGGACTTTGAACACGTTTCTCAAATATGCTGAAGGGTGTTCCCAGGGTAAGTCACACCAAGTCGCTTTATGATAGACTGCCATCATCAATGAATGAAGTCCTAATTAAAAAAAATATATATATACACAATTTAAAAAATGTTTAACTGAAAAACTGTGTCCGTTGGTGTTGCAAAATGTGCTGAAGTATTGCTAAACTCATGTCAGTTGCACACACTATCCGTTGAGGAGAGAGCGAGAGAGAGAGAGAGAGAGAGAGAGAAAAAAAAAACTTTTCACGCCGCTTTGGGAAAAAGTAGGCCTACAGAAAAGAAAAATGCGCATTTACTTACAAAACCACAGCAGTTGCAAATCCAGCCCTGCGGTAACCGCCGTCCCTGTTGGAGGGGGGGAATAACAATCCCGTCCAACTGCGGCCGACGGCGGAGAGAAAATGCCACGGGGGTCCCCATGCAAGGTGTCCAGTGTCAAGGAGGAAGAAGGCGGTCTCTCTTCCTCACCGCGCGGAGACGCGGGGGAAGCGCGTGCAGCGCGCTGCGCTTCCGAGCCGGTGTGCGAGGCGTGTTGGTGGTTCACACGCCTCGGGTTTGGCGCCGGGAAGGAAAGGAGGTTAGGAAAGGTGACCCAAGACGCGTGTGTGTGTGTGTGTGTGTGTGCGCGTGTGTTTTAGCAGGACGGACAAACCCACGTCCCGTTCGGTCTGTGGGACCCCTGGAGGAAGGAAAGATGTCGTTAATGACGTTATTTTAACGCTGTTTTCGTTCAACCCTGTCTGTGAGGGGGTTTGGATGGCACATTTATTTGGGCGTAAAAAAAAATTAAAGTTTCCTAAGTGCAAAGTCTTAACACAGAGGTGTAACGAGGTCGTCGCCGCAATTCCCGTTTAAATACATACAAATTTGAATACAATTGAAACGAAACGCCTGCACCGCTAAATAACGACTATTTAAGGGCCCTTTTACACGACAACGCTCCCGGGGGAAAGCGGCAAAATATTTTATCAGATGTGCCTTTCGTTTAGACGGCGACGGCGTTTTTGGGGCTTGAAAACGCAAAAAAATGAACCCACCCTTCAGAGTGGAAATCTTAAAAACGCTCCCCGTCTAAAGGGAACGCGACGGAAAACGCAAAAGTGCGCTCTGAGCTGCTCACGCTGGCTATCTTCGCGTACGCGTTGACGTCAAATCCATGTGCAGTACAGCCAGTGGCATGCATAGGCCTAGGCCTACTACATCACATTTCACACACCTTTTGCGTCACCGTGTGCCTGCAGATTTCCACCCAAAGACGCTCGTCTAAACGCGAAATAAAAAGTGGGAACGCAACGCCACTTTTGCGGCTTGTGTTCAGATCATCGTCGTGTAAAAGGGCCCTAAAATAGTGTGACATATTTCGTAAGGAAGCTCAAAATGAAATTGGAAAATGTCGACGACGCCAGCAGGATGACAGGATCGGTCATTCGGTGAAACAAAACTAATGTGTTTCCTCCATTGTTACCCGTTACATAATCACCATTAGCCAATAATAGCCAACCCGGGGCGCGAGGCTGACTGGGGTCCTTGTATGGGCTTATCACACCGGATGTGTTGGTTAATTGGAAAGTAACCATAAGTAACCGTAAGTCTATATGACCCCAAGCCCCAACGATTTTCCTTTTATAGGCTATTTGAAAAATCACCCTAAGTTTGTCCAATACATTGTATGAAATGTTTTATATAGCCTATTGTAACGTTCCGTGCCAATGAAGAGACAGTTTACTTTACCATTAATCGGTATTTTAATGAACACTGTTGTTGGCCACAGTCACGCCACAAGAACACTTTTATATATCATATGAGAGCTCCTTCTCCGTCTCTCCGCCATCTCTCACACACTCCCCGGGAAGGCGTGGTACCCCAAACACTAGCCCTAACACTAACAGAGCCTATCAGAAACCTCTTAACATTAACAGTGCCCACATAACTTCTAAGAACTTAGACACGCTACAATATATACTACTTAATTTTACAAGTGAAAAATGTTTTGCTTTGTGAAATGGCTTGACATGGGTGTTAGGTAGGCCTAGCATCGGCCTACTTGGTTAGGCCTACTTACATACTAGGGCTAGGTCTACATTTCGTTGTAGGCCTACTTATACCGTCTTTTGTTCTTTTTTCATACTCGCAGTCACTGACAATGTCAGTTGGTAGACAACGCAGACTGGATCATTGTCATATATATAACATCTTAACTAACCGGTTTATGAGTTGAAGGGATGAAGAATGTTAACAGCGAACATAATCTTTTATCTTAAAGCGCTCAAGTCAGGACAAGCAGGCTAGGGTGTATATCTCCAAGGAGAAAGGATCTGGGTTTGATCCCCACGATATGGTAGTCTATGGAAAACCCTCTAACTTATCCTTAATGATCCTTAATGCTGTATCAGTAAACTGCACGGGCTAAGCTCTTCTAAATGAGTAAAGAGTCAAGTCAAGTTCCTATATTCAAACACGGGTACTGAGAGTGGATGTTAATACTCGTGTTTTCAGAAGGAAGTGGACTTTTCAATGAGCACATATTTATAGTGGCTTGTGTGTGTGTGTGTGTGTGTGTGTGTGTGTGTGTGTGTGTGTGTGTGTGTGTGTGTGTGTGTGTGTGTGTGTGTAAAAGGTTGTGGGGGGGGCGGAGCGGGGAGGGGGGGTTGACACATTTGTTTGCATATTTTAAAAGACTGTGTACATGGCAGTAGGAAATGAGTCAGAAGAGGGGGTGAGAAGCGCTAACCTCTTTCCTCACTGGGCAGTTCATCCAAATAGCATTCCATCACTGGAGGAGAATGACAAACCTGTTTATGTCTTAAAGGCTGTGTAAAGCAAATGCGTCACTGTTTGTCACTGAGTTTGACAGTTATTAAAGGCTTCGCCCCCAGCGCCTTCAGTGGACACGCACCCAGAGCTGAGAATAATGCTTATTTTTTCACGATTTTGAATCCTAATTGTATATACACTTTTTCAATCATTCAAATTTGGCTGGGTGGTTAATAACACATATTTCTATAGTGTGACAAACTCTAAACATATTTACTTCTGCTTTACGCAGACTTTAAAGACCTTCTGACTCAGTTCCAGTCTGAGAGAGCTACACAGGCCCTACACAGTTCATATACGCACTGGTGTGGGTAAATGGATCAGGCAGATGGAGCTTGAAGTCTGAGAGAAGCCAGTGGGTATTGTTTTTGCACCCAATAGAGGCATTGCAGTTAAATGTTGCCATTATTGAAGCTTAACAAATCATGTTAACAGAAAGATAGCGTGAGGATCGGTGTACTTTGAGGTGGGTATTTGCAAATAAATTGTCAAATGCCTTTTGAATTTTCATTTTCTGAAATGTAAATGTTTTTCATTTTGGAAGAAAAAAACAATTGACAGGTCATATATGGTCTTTTGTGCAATTCAGGGATTCAGAATATTTCAATTGGATATTATTTGAAGCTGATAATAAAGCACCTATTTCTTAATCTAGTTAAAAGTTCAAATCTTACATAACATCCTCTATAATAAGCATTTACCCATATGCTGATACATGTACTGTAAATGCAAATACATCTTCTGAATTATAATTTATCCTTCGGGGTGTACTGTATTTGCACATGTAATGAATACATCTAAGATGCATTGTCATTTTACAGATTACATTTCAACTTGAAATCTGAATGCGATAAGTGCCACACTGAAGTGCTTTAGAGGCGAGGAAACAGAAATGTCTTTTGTGGTAAATAAATTACAATCACAAGAGCTATAATGTAGCTTGGGACTGTGGGTGAAAGTTTAACTCACTCATTTTATTTGATGTGAGGAAGTGGTTTACTAAACAAACATTAGTCGATGTTGTACAGCCAAATTCAATAATTAATTCTCAATAAAAATATGCCCTCTGATAAGATCAGACAACCGCATTTGGTCATTAAAATTAACCAAGATTTGTACCCAAGATTTCTAACAATTAACTCATAAAATGTGAGAAAATTCT